>JALRMI010000122.1:0-28176 GCA_026120165.1 Leptosphaerulina australis
AGAGAGGAAGACAAGAAATGCCTCTACTGGGAGGTAGCTTAAACAAGATCCGCCTCCGCTTTAGCGCCTGGCGCGTCCCCAATACCCCATGGGAGGTCATGATGTATGTAAAGGCAATTGCCAAATGTACCGGGACGTTAATACAATACTACTACTACTACTACTACTACTACTACTACTACAACTAGAGAAGGGGTAAGCCCTTCCCCCACCGATATAAGACAGACCTGTTGAATGCACTAGGTTATAATAGTTGTGCTATTCCCACACATGTAATTCTCAGTCCGGTAGCAATTAGGTTTGGATGTGCTTCACTGCAACCCCTTAGTAAAGATGTGTCTTGTCCTACTCTCCTCCATTCGAGAGTAAAAGAGAAAAGCTCTGTTGCAGAGTGCTGCTAGTATCATTACCTCTGTGAAGGGGGTGAGCGTGGCGCTGCGCACGCGCTGGCCGAAAGGCTAGGTTCCTTTCGCAAGGCGAAGGAAGTCAGCAAGTCTTCAGGATTGCTGAGCAACTTTTGGAGGTACGTGATACCCTCTTTAATATTAGCTGGTGGCCAGGCAGGCTGTGCAGGCCATTGTGTGAACCAGCCACGCATACCTTCCCGGTCCATGGGGACTAACTTAATGCACTCGTAAAGGGAAGAGCGGTTGCAGCAAAGGTCTACAGACCAGGCTCTTCAATCATTCATGACGAAAAAGCCATATCGTCTGTCATCTTTCAATACGTATCATGTGTATTTATTGCACATTCATTATGGACACAGGCTCAACATCTGTCAGCAGCCGAGTGTTTGGTATCTCATTCGGCGTAGATAAAATGTGAGGGAGGAGGGTCTGGACTCGTACAGGATGAGCGCCTGGAAGCCTGGCGAGTGTAGTGGGTGCGTGGTATGTTGAAGCATCACCCCATGTGCGTGCATGAGTTTCACTAGGCGCGCGAGATAGTAGCCTTGAAGTAAAGAGCTGCCTGGATTACCGCACTCTTGATCGATGCTACAAATCGGAAGCGATGAACTTCGATGTGCTATTGCTCATGGCCTATTTCCATTGCTGAAATATCAGAAGAATGGAGAAGTCGATAATCAATGTCTTCAAGTCTTGACGACACTTTAGAGTCACGTTGTATAGTGGGTTATTTGATCGGATATTTGTTAGACCGAATGGCGTTCCTGTCAAGAAGACCCCACTGATGTTCTAAAAGAGATGCGTCGGGCCGGAAAGCGGGGAGCGGGAAGAGTTCAAAAACCGCGGCGAGTTGTTCGGGGGTCAGAGCCGACCGTTATCCTCCCACGACTGTACGATCGTCAATCATGCGGGATGGACCTGCCACCCCTCGTGCCTTCCCCACAGCAATCTGTGCCTGACGCACAGAAGACGAACAATACGCACGAGGATGACTCATCCAAGGCCAAACGGGCCCACCAGGCCTGTCTGAATTGTCGCAAGCGGAAGAGCCGCTGTCTACTGTGAGCACCGCGGCAACTTCTTGTACAGCACCAGTACTGACAATGCCTACAGCGATGAGCAGGGGACCATCCCATGTCTTCGATGCAAGCGTGACAATCTTGACTGTGTATTAGGTGGCAGCAACCGTGGTGGGCGACGGGTGCGCAAAAAGCGTATCGAAGAGACAAAATCTAGTTTACCCTCATTGGCAGCTAATGGGCCTGAAGATGGCAGCTTTCATACACTTGGGAACCTTGGAACATGGTCGGGGGCGCAGCAGCAGCAGTATGGCGAAAGTGTTCAGGCTGGAGGCTCTGACTCTTCGAACACTGATGAGCTGCCCTTCAACAACCTTCAGAATCCCTCAGATGCATTAGGGATATTGGCCAGAGTGGCAGGGGAGACGAGCTCGAATGAGGAGAATAACAATGGCAATATCGCTGGAGCTGGCACGGGACAGGGAGCTGCAAGTGGGTCTTCGGCGATGCTTGCACCACCTTTATCCTTCTCATACCCTCTACTAGACCGTGGAATCCTTACCGTGCACTCACTTTGTCAGTTGCTTGTACGGTATCAACAGAACTACCACCCGTACTATCCATTGGCGCCAGCACAGGCCTTCGATACCTCACGTCTTTCTGAAATGGTAAGGAAAGAGCATCACCTGCTCACGGCTCTGCTACTCATCGCCTCGAAAGATCTCGTCAACGAACCGCACATCTACGAAGCATGCACCGAACACATGAAGAGCCTTGTGGCCAACCTTGCTGCAGGAGGTGATGCAGGCATTGAGGCTGTAGAAGCACTGCTCCTTCTCGCCGAATGGGCACCCTACACACAACGTGGGTCCGGCAAAGTAGGCAAGGGCGAGGAAGACAAAGAGTCCTGGATGCATGTCGGCATCGCCCTGCGAATCGCCTACTTTCTCGCCTTGGATAAGTACTCTTTCCGTTTCGTCGACCAAGGCAAAGATCCTAATCACAACCGCAAGCGCTTGATATGGACCGCTGCATACGTTTCTGACCGGCACATCAGCATTCGTATAGGTAAAGCGTTCTGGTCGCGCGGTCCGGGCCCTCTCACTACTCTCCGCCGTGAGGACTACCCCAGCTTGATCCCTAAATCGCCAAATGAAGAAGACTACGCCTCCATCTTCCAAGCCAACCTCGAATTGACCCAACTTTTCTCCAACGTGCACGATACGCTGTACTCGAATCCAGGCGCTTCGTTTCGCAGTAATATGTCAGGGAGTTACATAAAGTTCATCGACGACTTTCGCTCTGCAATATACGGCTGGAAAAGCGTATGGGGCACACTAACATGCTCTCCGCCGCTCAAGGCGTGCTTGTTGATGTCATACGACTATTTGCGCCTCTACACAAACGCATTTGCCTTCCAAGCCACCGTCCTCCGCGCTCTTCCCTCCACGCAATTGTCCTCCGAATCCCATCAACAATCGTCAGAAACCCTGGCGGGTCCCCAAGCACCTCAACGCGTTTTCGTAAACAATGTTGGAGCCGTGGGTGACGCGCGCTTCATTTACGAAGGTCTCGACGCGGCAAAAGCTATCCTGACCACAGTGAATAACTTCGTCTCTCCCGAGACTAGCCTACGCTTTATGCCCCTTCGTTACTTTCTCTACCTTGTGCATGCAGGTGTTTTCCTCTACCGCGCACGCTGCACGGGCGTAATTAGCGGCGACGAAGACCGCGCCATTCGGGCGATGATCAATGAAACAGTCTTACGCCTGCAACGTAGTGCTGTGGGTGCAGAGACGGGGACCCAGCACCCGGGAAGTCGGTACAGTCAACTCTTGAAACTCCTCTGGGCGAAAGTACCACGCAAGGACAAATCCTCTCGCTCTGCATTCCGGCACCCAGGAACGAGTGTAGCGAGCAACCCCATAGACAGCAATGGTTTTCCTGTCCCTCCCTCTGCCAGCACTGCCGCACAGTCCCCACGCACGAGTAGTGTAGGCACTGGTGAGTCTCCAGCTTTGACAGAACAAATGGGAGATTTTGGCTGGACAGATCTTGGCGCTGTGAGCGATTTCGCGATGTACGGGAACAATGGAGCGAATGGTGGAGCGCCCGATGAGAACGCATTGTGGAATGGGTTTTTACCGCTGGATATGGGATGGAGCGCCAACGGGTTTAGTTTGGATGGCGTTGGATGGGAGGGAGGGGGGAACGAACTTGGTATGCTATTTTGAGGAGTCTCCAAACGAAAAATCAGGCGAAAGGGCAAGTGCTCACGAGTGCTGTGACGTAGAGATCAACGTATATAATGGGCAAGGGACCCGCTGAACATTTAGTTGTGTAAAGATTGGAGAACACTACGGGAGTCTGGCGCGCTACGAAACGCGTAGCTCTTGCTTTTGGGTTCGAAACTACGGTGAGAATAGAACCGCGCTGTCCCATGCACATAGCGCAATCGAGTTGACACACTGAGATGTCATCCATGCACCAGGATGAACTCGCCAGTTGATATCTGATCTAATACAAAGTGTAATAGCTGTTATGCACAAGAATATGGGGGTGCATATGTCAGCTTGATTTTCTCATGTCGAGGCCAGTATTTCTGCCCTGCAGCACACTGCAGTCAAATACCTTCAGCGCACACTACCGTTTCCGTGTAACAGCGAGGCAGCGCATTCTTACAGTGTGTTATCTTGCCCTCTGATGATGAAAGCCGGAAGATTCTGTTAGATCCTTCGTGAACGTACTTGTTCATGGTGTAGAGGGAGCGAAGTGGCGAAATTGTGATAAATTAAAATAATGTATGATGGTGATATGCGTATGAGCATCTCATGCGTTACATCTACCATATGGAAATCTGAATCTACTGCCAAGTAGCGTCTATACCTTGCCTTCGCCGTGTGTCTCCCGTAGCGTATTCGGATCAACATGCGATATGCCTGCAGCATTATCCGCATGGGCGTCTTCGCGCTCATCCTCAGGATCATCCACAATGCCTGTAACCTTTGTCACAATATTGGCAGCAAACGTGTCGCAGCTGACGTTGACCATGGTTCGGAAGCGGTCGAGGAACCAGTCGATAGCTACGACAACAGCATACATTCCAGTAACAGGTACGTTGATGGAGCCTTCCAATGTCAGCGTTTCTCTTGTAGGGTTTGGAGATTAAGAGGCTTACCGCAAATCATAACCACAAGCACCAGACTAGAGCTGGGAATCGGTGTAGTACCGATAGAAGCCAGCGTTGAAAGCAAGACCACGATAATATAGTCCGCAGCATTTAGCGTAATCCCCTGTGTCGCAGCAAGGAATACAACGACGATCGGAAAGTAGATGGCTGTACCATCCATATTGATTAGACAACCCAGTGGCACCGCAAATTTTGTTACTGTAACCGGGACGCCCTGCGCAAGCACACAGCGAATAGTGACTGGCAACGTCGCAGCGCTCGAAGCAGTACCCCACGCCGTGATCCAGGCAGGGCTGCAGCGCATCCACAAAGTGTACGGGTTTTCCCTCGTTAACGCGAAGAAAATGGCCGGTATGATGATGAAAAGGTGCAGCACCATACCGCACAGTGTACCGCCAATCAGGATACCAAGGTTGACACCAATTTCTGCAATGTCGAGACGGAAGAGGTTCGGCATGATAAGGAAGAATACACCCACTGGCGCTAGGTATATGAGCACAGTGATGATCTTCATAATGATCTGCTCGATTTCCTCAATCGCACGGATCAGAGCGCTGCCAGGCTTGATGCAGTAGCCCAGCACAACGGCAGTTACGAGTACAGCAAGGAGACTGTCGGTAGCCATGGCATTGACGACATTGTTAGGCACAAGTGAATAGAACATATCGACGACGACTTCGTGAATCTCGAAAGCTTCACGTTCGTTGATGGTCTCTTGATCGGCTTCGTCAACTTGCAACTGATCACCACTGACTACAGTCATGAGTTTGGACCAGACAAGACCGACGAGAATGCAGGAGTGCGCGACGGCGATCACGGTGGTGATCACGTAATAACCAATGGTCCAGCGCGCGAGTTTGCCAGCTTTGCCACCGCCTTGGGTCATGGTCCGCAGGCGCTGGATGGCCATGATCATTGCTGTTACGATCATGGGAAGGACTGTAGCTGTTAGCAAAGAATCAAAATCTGGATAGAGCGGGATTACTGACCGACAGCTCTCAAGGCACGCAGCCACAGCTGACCCGGGATGGCGAGGAGAGCAACAGCGGCATCAGGTATATCAGAGACCTGTGTGGTCACGATCAAACCAATGGCAATTGCAAGCAATGCTGCAGCGATAATCTGCAGCACTGACCCTGGCGTTATGAACTTCTGCCACAACGTCTTCTTTGGGGATTCCCCTTCCTCTATAGTTGGCTGAGGCGAAAGACCAGAGGGAGAGCTTGCTGGTGAAGATTCTCGAATAGCCCGACCATCTTTGACTTCCTCGGGATTACCCATGATTGGCAGCTATGCTGATGTGTTAATGAGGTATGGATTGGGCGATGCTCGACCGTGTAGCAGGACCGTCAGAATTCGATCGGTTCCTTGAAGTGCTTCCGTGCTCGAGCATCTTATACATCTTCTCAAGGTCCTCCACAACATCCCCGCATGCTGTGGCAACCCAGAGATAACAAAAGCTCTTCCGTATCTTGCGTCCAGCAACGGACCTGTCGATAGCATCAGAAACAGCCTCCCGTGCTCTCGGGTATCAAACATTTCCTTGGTGAGCATTGGCACATTTGGCATCTATATCGCTAGAGGAAGGTTGGAAGATTCTCACATTCCGACTTCCGCCTTGTCATCTGGATGTCTCTCAATGCGACGCTCGATTAGGTAAGAATCGGCAATACGGAACGATGCGCCAAGAGGAAGGCCTCGCTCACATCATTGGCAATATCCCCTCCGCCAGCACAGAGACTGACTATTGGCACGTATCTGACAGCGGGGCGCGCACAGAGCTGGTGGATGACCTTGGGGCGGAGAGGGACGAGCCTTTACGCCTCTTCGCGCACTTGACGCGCTTGGCTAGTGGCTCAGGTAACTTGGCTGGGCGCCCCTGTGGCTACGACGCCTCTTACGTTTACTAAGAAATCTCACGTGGCTCATGCCTGTGAATCGAAGCATGCGGTTGTGGCTTGTTGTAGTGTTGGATGGAAAGTTGACTGAGAGCAAAAATATTGCTAACGATAATGGGACTAGCCAGTCACGTGTACATTGCTTGTATGGTCAACAACAACGACCATGTGTCGTACAACACTCTGTCAGTCAAAAGGTGAAATTCTGTGCTTTTCATTCAACAAGAAGTGGGCTACACATCTCGGAAAAAATTTCGAAGCTGGAGATTACATTTGGTTTCATCCTCAAAATCTCAGCTTTTGGCTACCCATGGGCTTAATGCTTATACGCAGTTGCTTCCACCATAGACAAAGGTACCGTCTGAGTTCTCACAGCCACATGTGCCGTCATTGGGGCTCTTGATGCATCCTGCGCCCTCACCCGACTCTTCACCAGCATCGCTCCAGAAGAATGTCCATTTGTCGCTATCGCTCTTCATCGCTGTACCAGGTTCACAGGTGTAAGCCTCGCATGTGCCATATGGGTAGCCGTTGTTGCCATCATACTGGTGATCCTGGGTGAAAACGGCAAAGGTCTGGGTGCCGGAAACGCGAGTGTTGTGGCTACACTCCGCGGCCTGGATAGCCTTTGAGGTCTTGGTCACTGTGTATGGGTGAGAACAATTATTTGCAGGAGCATAAGCGTACATACCCGAGCATCTAGGGCTAGAAGGGTATTTCCCCTTAGTGTTGGATGTGGCAGGGTTGAGAGTTGCGGTTGCAACCACAGCGAGGGTAAGAACGGTGACAATGGACTTGGCAAACATCTTTAGGTTTAATGACGGCTGTTGTGCTAACGAGTGGATTGTGAAGGTATTCGAAATGTTTGATATCTTGAGCTTTGAATGTTCAAGTACAGTCCTTGCCCTCTTATACACTCCCTTCCAACGGTCCCGACTTTCATCTCCTCATCTCTATCTCCCAAGATATGGGGTCGAGATTACTTGATCCACAAGCACGTACCTGGAAGTACGCGTTGCTTGTCATGCTTGTTTGACGTTCGGAAATTATCTGTTTCAATTATCGATGTTTCAGGACATGGGTGACATGGAACACAGATGTCAAAGTGGATCCGGAATGCAACCGTGCTTCGCAAGAACGTATTGCTTCCCCCAATACTTGCAGTTACGGTGACGAGAATGTGTTTCGCAAAGTGATACGTGGCTTGCGAATTCACTGTCGTTAAGGATGTTTGTAGTTAGAGTCCACGCTGGCTCGCGCTACGGCATCCAGATCAACATTATACTTCAAAGTTAGAAAGGGTGAACCGATTGCACCCCTATTGGAGCCATCTCCGGGAATTTTGTCTGAATTTTCCTCCCTTCAACACCATCAATAACAAATGCCGTATTTTGAACACAGATAGCAGCTCTCATCCGCTCGATAAAAGGAGCCAAGTCTGTTGTCTTTGCTCAACTTCCTAACGTTAGGATAGCACGCACTATCTAGACTGCACATCTGTCGTCTTATTGTCTTGTAATAAACGATCCTTCTTTCTAAAGATACACCGCCATGATGCTAGCCTTCCAGAACCAAGTCCACACTGGATCGAGCGGCATAGCACTGTCAAACTAGTACGCCTCGACGCCTAAGTCTTCGCTATGATCAGCCGGGGCAACGTCGCCCATGCAGCGTAACTCAATGCTTCTGAGATGAAAGCGTTTCGTTAGGTCCCAGCTGTTCTGGTTGTTGACAGGCATGCGTCCTATCAGAGCCTCAGCTTGACGCTGGACCAACCCCAAATGCTTTCCGGGGTAGATGACCGTGGTAATGAAAGCGTCATTGCCATTGAACCATGCATTAAATACAGTATGCAAATCTATTTACTCGATCTCTCATTTGCGGGACTTCTCTCGCGTTTGCAGTTTAGTTGTGGTGTTCCGTATGGAAACGGAAGTGCGTGGGTATGTCCGGATCCCGGAGAGCACTGCGCCTTTGTCTGCGATTGATCACACGCCAAACAGCATCATCCAGCAAGTTTGATACAACCCATTTGCAGTTCAAGGGAAATTTTCAATCTGGCACCCAGAAAGATCGCGAGGACACAGTTGCAGCATTGTTAGATCTTTGATGAGATACCTCGCCACCCTGAAATGAACCACCACTCGGAGCTTGCAAACTCTAGAAGCCTACAGTATAATCTCATCAAGTCACGAACTTTAGGATCTGTTCCTTTCTTCAATGATTCCATGAATTCCGCCTCAACGGTAGTAGGCCAAGTCATCGCCGCTCGCAGGGCTGGATATCCGGAAGTATCAATGCTGTACTGGAGCGCCTGGCGCAGTTGCTCTGCAGCCTTGATACGACTCGCTTGGCTTTCTGCCGTCTCACCCGGTGACGGGTAGCTCGCGGCCTGGACTTCAACAAGGAACGATGACAGTAATGCAGATGGCTTGTTTAGATGAGCAACGGTACTCGGCCGTACTATGGGGGCAAACGGCCCATTCTCTATCCATGGTGCGGTGCTGTTGAGAATTAAAGACATTCCCCGGAGTAGCTGGAAGATCTCGATCAGGACCTCTATAGAATAGGTCCGAGCGTCTGCAAAGGCGTTCATGATTGTCAACGATGCAGATGCGAATAGCGCATGACAATTCGCTGGCCCAAGATCTGCGAGTGCTCTGTTCAGGCCCGTAAGAGCTGCTGACTGGTGAGTCGAAGCGAGTACTTGGTAGTGCGACGCTTTCGACAAATCGATATAAGCGAGATGGTTTGCGGAGAAAGACAAGATACTGTGCATAAGATATTGGTGCTTGAAGCCCTCCTGAGGTACTGAGAAGCCCCAGATCTGTTTTGCAGCATCAATGCCAGGCATTGTCAGGTGGGCATGTGCGGTATAGTGGTGCATCAACTCCATGTCTTGCATCCATTCGCTAGTTTTAGCCTCTGGCTGCGTAATAACAGGGTCGTATTGAATGACAGACGCTTGTTGATGTTTGGTGGATTCGATTATCGGTGACCTGGGTGATTCAGAGAGCTCATTGGTCTTGGGTGTATCAGGTGATGTGTTCGCTGATGGCGTATGTAATAATGTACTTGTACGATTTGGTACTGAAGTTTTCAGCAAACTGCACTCAGCGCGATATCTTACACACGCGCTACATGGCCGGTTCTCGTCGCACTGAAGAGAAATAAATTCAATGTCAAGAATAGGGACGAGCTGTACGCACCTTTACACGTCTTGTTTTACATTGCACACACCCATGACGACTTTTTTTAGATCCTAACCTTGGGATATTGTAATACGCGAGCGATTAAGCAGATGCTAATAGAATGCGCTGCTGTGGATTGGGATGCCGTTCCAGAGCGAGAGCGAAAGCGCTACGTTGCCTCGCGATTTCCTGATTGGCCTATGACGCTAGGATTCTTCCTGGTTAGTGCTTTCCACTTAGCGCCTTGTCACCTGCTCAGGTCTCCTAGCTGATCTGATGTTTATCGTTTATCTCTTCAATTCATCTCATACAAAATCTCAAACATGATTCCATGAATAGCCTGTTACATTTTGAATTGCTATCGAATGGAGCTTTGACTTTAAGAACTCCAAGCCTTGCTCCTGCGCTCAAATTCCGCAAGCTCGGCTACAAAATCCGCTCGTTCCTTTCCTGCAAGTTGCTCGTAGATCCATAAACTCGTGTCAATGCCAGAACTAACACCGGCGGCATTGATAATCCTTACACCAGCCTCAGTTGTGCCAGCGTCAACCCATCTCTCCTTCACCACGTTGACCTTCGAGTCCGCACCTTCGGCCGCCTCATCAGCAAGCGTCTTTAGCATATCGAGGCCTAGATGATGCGTTGTCACCGTGCGACCAGCCAATATGCCTGATGCCGCGAGAATAAGCGAGCCAGTGCATACTGATTGTAGGATCCTCGTTCCGGTCTCCTTCCGTGGAGGCAGATTTGTGAACTTGCGAAGGAGAGCTGTAAGCTCTTTTCCTTCTTTGGACGGCAAGAGCTTGTCGAAGACATCGAAATGTGCGCCGGGAATGACAAGAATGTCGTAGTCTGCAATATTGGCCTCCAGCTGTTCGAAGGTGCCGTTAGGAACGTAGACCATGGTGCCAGTAGCTGATGAGATGCGATCATGGTGTCCGAACGTCTTGATGTCAAAAACAGCTTCTCCAGATTCGGGGTACATGCTGTAGATCTCTACCGGACCGCTGAAGTCCAGTATGTCCGCAGAGGGATAGAGATAGACAGCGACTTTGAAGGGAGCCATACTGGTATGTTTGCAAACTTTGATTGAGGTATTGACTTTGAGATACTTGAGAGTGGTGTTCTCTGAATTACCAGAGTTCCTTGTCTTATATATAGGTGTGGTCTCACCCACCGGATCGGATCGTAGAGTGGTTTCCGGTTCCGCCAAGACGATCAAGAATGGCACTTTGACACGTCTGTAAGAGTAAGCTTATATCATTCGCCCACTTGGTGCGAACATCACTAATACTAAAACAGACTTTGCCGCGGTTTCATAAATAGTTGATTGCTGTCCAGAGGCTATAGTGCCCAAGATTGCTGAACTACGAAGGCTTTGGAAGCACCTTTTTCAACACATCAACCAAACCGTGAATCTCCTGTTCCGTGTTGTAATGAACCATCGAGACCCTTGTCACTCCTTCTGGGCCAACGTTGAGGACATCATCACACAACCTCTTCGAGTAAAAGTGGCCCCACCTAAAGCCATAATTCGAAATCTCCTCGGATTCTACCACGATTGTCCTGGGACTTATACCCTCAACAACAAACGAAATGGTCGGTACACGCTCCTCAGAATCGGCTGATTTTGACCCAAGGACTGTGATGTCGTCTCGAGAGTTCAGAAAGTCCAGCAGAATTTCTTGAAGCTTGCCTTCGTGCTTGGCAATCGCTGCATCGGAACCTTCAAGGTATTTCACAATCTCCGGGATTGATTGGACAGCTTCGTAATTTGAAGCTGCGAAACCGAGCTTATCTTCAAGGGTCTTGGTGGGGTTGAAGAAATGTGCCATGGGTTTGATGTACTGCTGAGCGGAGTTGCTAGCATACAATACAGCAATGTGAGGGCCGTAAACCTATGCTGATGAATAAAATTTAAATGGTCCTGGAATCTGGGGTTCGTACCTTGTACCAAGAGAAGGAGTAAAAGTCAACACCAAAGGCCTTCACATCGACTCTCCTGTGAGGCGCAAAACTTACACCGTCCACACAGAACAAGGCACCCACTTCATGCACAGCATCCGCAATTGACCTCACATCATGTATCGAACCAAGTACATTTGAAACATGTGTGCAAGCGACGAACTTGACTTTCGGGGAGAGAAGCGGCTTCAGGTTTTCTGCAGTCAACTTCAGCTCAGGCTTGTCCGAGTGCCACCAAGTCACTTTCAGCTTGAGTCGTTCAGCCATGAACAGCCATGGCTTTACATTCGACTCGTGGTCCATCTTTGATAAGATGATCTCGTCGCCTTCATTCAACAGCATAGCGCTGGACAGGTTCATGAAGAGCTGGGTTGTGGACGCCCCAAGCACTATAAAGAGTTAGACCATCGACGGTGGTCAATGAGTTTGACTGACCGATCTCATTACGATCTGCATTGATGTACTTTGCAGCTGCTTGGTAGCCTTCTTCATACTTGGTGTTGGACTGTGTTCCTGTATGATACGAAGCACCAAGCTGGACGTTAGTCTTGGAAAGGTACTGAGTGATGCTGCAGACTCGTCAGAAAAGAGGTATTACTGAGCTTGATTATTTACCTACGAGTCGATCACATCTCCTAGTGCCTGGCTGCCTCCTGCATTGTCGAGGAATACTTGGTCTCGCTGCAAGGCGGGGAAGCGCTCACGGGCTTTTGAGATGTCAAACATTGTCATTATCAATGGTAAACCAGAAAATGATGTTCGAAGGTAATTCTTACGATTTATGGAACCTTTATAGTCACCAAATTCGCAGGACGTAAGGTGTAAAGCGCAAGGTGTAGCGCGTGTCGCGCTGTTCTCTTCGGCTGTATACCAACCGATGGTGGGGCAGTCTGCTAAAGGAAGGTGTTCCACGGCGTGACGCCATCACCTCACGAAACTTACTTAACGCTCACGATGCTCTCGCTCTCACACAACTGAAATATCGTGACCTCGTCATCCCTGGTAAGCAAAACGGCATGCTGAATTTGCAGGTGTTCTGAAAACAGGTAATGATTTTTCATCTACGCCTTGTCAATGTACCATCTTCGGTTTCCCTTTCTTAAGGGAGGAGCAGCGTCCGCGAAAACCAGACAAGGTTAGAGCATGCATCTATTCTGTTTTTAAACGCGGTAGGCACAAGGATTGATGAGGTTGTGAGCGGCTGCAAGGTGATGTGTGAGATGCAGTCGAGACGCCTTTATCCCACACCACGGCGGCTCTTCTGGACTACCCACATCCATGACCTTCCAAATTGACCCAAGTTGGCCTGGATGCACACACAATGGTACTGTCTAGAAAAACACACTGTGAGACTGCGGGTCAGAATTTTGAAAGCTTGGAGTCAAATAACTGGGTTTGAATCAATTCCATGTCTATATAAGACCACGAGACATCCTGATAAGGCATCCATACATACATCCGACAAGGCCTTGTCGTTCGATATACAAGCTGTCAGATGTGAGAGTCAACCCATGTACCGCAAGAAATCCGTCTTGCCTGAAGCTGCTACAATGCTACAAGATTGGTTGTTATGAGCCTCATCCACTTGCTCTTTATTTTCATTTTTTATTTTAGGAGGTGAAGGGGGGGGGGGGGGGGTTGCCACGTCTTTCATTATTCAAAAGACATCTATGGAATAAGGGAATAAGCTTTAGACAATTCTTCATTTTCAACACATCGATCGGAACGGTAACTAATTCAGCCTAACGTGCATGTGCATAGACCAGCATCCCTGTACTGTTGAATTCATTCTTTGCTTTCATCATCTTCCCAATTGTGCCGCACAATAGGCGAAATGTCTTGTCCACCATATGCAGTCCCACCAAACTCGAGATAGCCTTCAGCATCAGAGTACGGGATTCGTGCTATATCATCATACTCACCCATTACCCAGACACTTTGCATGCCCATGATCATGTGCTCCAAGATATGACAATGGAGCATCCAACAATACTTGCGTCAATAGAAGTATCCCTTAAGGAAATGGGGAGATGACTCACTTCAGCGTCCTGTTCCCTTAGCCTCCAGCACCGCCATCCCGCTGGCTGTGCCGACGTTCCTTTTGCCCCGTACCGATAAAGGTTTGTCGTATCTCTGGGCACAGGGCTGTAGTTCTTAAGCCGCTCTTCGTTTACAACAGCGTCATAGGTCCCATTTCCACTTCCACAGTCGTAGCAGTGCCCGTCATGCATGTGAAATGGATGGTAGTCCACACCGCCATTGCCGTCAACCAGACTTCCCGTGTTCTCGAGTATGATCTCAAGGACCTCACCGACTCTTGCTGGCCAGGTAAGTGTGTACGGATCCCACCCGCCGTTCAGGAGCGCGGCGGTGTAGTTTGGAATTGCAGACGGCCCGTTTTTGTAGACGTCCACAAGGTAAGGGGGGGAGTTGTAGGACTGGGATTCGGTCCAGTTTAGGCCATTCATTTGCCAAATTATAGTGGATTAGTGGATTGTTTGAGTTGATGATTGGTGATGTGAACGCGACGTGTTACTTCTTCAGCCAAGGGAAAATTGTTTGGTACAAGCGGTTCAAGATCGTATTCGAGGAAGCTATGCGCGGTGTTTGGGAACCGCAAAGGTAAGGCGGTGGGAAAACTGGTGATGCTTGGTGAAGCATTGGAGTAGCGGAGAATACCGAAGCCGGTGTAGGTGCTTGGGTGGTCGTTGATTGAGAACTGGATGATGTAGTCAGTCTTTCCTGTGAGTTTGGAAGAATTTTTTGTCCGCAAGAGTGCATCGAAACGCTGTCCAGACGTTATTTGCATGCAGGGTGTACGATGGGCCTTCGTGTAGTAGCCATCGACGGCGATGACTTCCATTTCATCGTGTTCTTCAATCCCGAATGAAACCATACTGATTGCTAATGCGCCCACAAATCTCAGTCTGTATGTCTTACCAGGTTCAACGTGGATGACAGACATCTTACATTCATTGTTGCTTGCCATCTCACCAATCGCAACCCCAACTCCATTTACTAGCACTGCATTCGTCTCACCGCTCCATATAAATGGAGTCGCTGTAAGACCATGTTCAATCACACTATCGGTCTTGTTGTAGTAATCCTGTAGAAATATGATTCTCTCGTCATTATACTTATATGGAGGCTCCTGGGCATCTTCGACGGTAAGCGGTCCCGCTGCAGACACGGCCTGAAATCCAACGTGGGAGTGATAGAAGTAAGTGCCTGAGTCTTCAACTTTGGGGTGGGTCTCGTAGTCAAAACATTGGTCTGGTGCGGTGGGCCACTGAGAGACAGGAGAACCATCGCTGAAAGTTGGGGTGCGTTGAGAGAGGCCGTGCCAGTGCTAAGATGCGTCAGTCCTTACATCTTCAAGTACTAGGGGCACCAAGACCATAGTGGTATTGTATATGTCCATGTCATTACACACTCGCACCCAACTCGTCTTGCCCGGCATGAGATGAATTTTCGGACCCGGTGAGGTGCCGTTCACGAGGACTGACATGCGGCGTTGGCAGGCTACGGTGTGATTCTCGAAGGTAACGCGTAGGTAGAAGTCCGGCACGAAGGTTGCATCGTGGCAGCGGAGGTGAGAGTTTCTTCTCACCATGGCATCGATGGCCATGACACTAGATACTGACATTAATGAATATTGAAGATACCAGAACATCGTTGACAGCATACTTTTTGCTGAAGGAGCTTTAGACTGGAGTATGAGAAATTCCCGCTGCTCCGGATTTATGTTCTGACATCGGTCCTTTGTCTGTTTCACGTGGTCATACGGCATCTGGCTCTGTATGTAGGGCTGACAAGTAATGCAAAAGAAAGATGTGGTCTTGGGTATACAAAGACAGTTTGTTTGCCTATGAATCGTGAGGCCCATGGCCTAGTAATGTCCTTGGCGCGGTTGCTAGTCGCTATGGACGCCGTACCAAGGCATTGTCACGCTCTGCCTGTGTGCTGTAAGCTTACATACTTCCCATCTCAATCATGAACCTGGACCACAATGTGGATCCAAGTTGTCGCGGTGATTGTATGAACATATATATTCACACGGTGTTGCACACTCATATGTTTCCTTTCCCGCGTTGCATATCCCGCAATTCAGACAGCGGAAGTCAGGATTAAAGTTGTATACCGACACAACTAGAACGCAGCATGGTAACAGTGGTTCTTCTTGACCAGTCGCAGCTATTGGAAATGATGGCATCCTGACCGCTCTATGTCGGATTGTGCTGACTCGGCCGAGGTTTGCACCGCTGACTTTGGTGGTCATCTCGGCTCCAGGAGAATCCGGGCATGTATGGCCTCCAGCAATAGCCTTCTATTCCTTGGAATCAATCAACCCTCTGCCTTTTCAATTGCACCGTCTCGAAATTCGGGTTTTCACTCTCCACCTCTTCCTTCTTCCCAACCATTGTCCTGCCTGTGTCCCACTTGTACAGCCCTCCCTTCTCACTAATTCTTATCGCCATTCCCCGGTCCTCTGCACTCATTGTACAAACCCATTTATGCACATTCCAATCCTTCTTCTGACACTCTGCCGTGCAGTAGGCTGCGGTACCACACCGGCCGCAGCGGTTCAACGGCATGGAAGCGTCACCTACGATACCACATGTAGTACATCTGATAAGGTCGAGGGACGCATAAAGCCAATGTGGATTCATAGGGATCCCATCGCCAAAGATGTCCATCGGTGCGTACTCAACATGGAAAGTATGTTTGACATTCTTTTTTGCTTCCCATCTTTTGCCTCCTACCACATCCTTCACCCACTTAATCCCAAGTCTTTCGACTTCTTCAGCGCTCTGAACATCTTGATCGCCTAGCATGCTCTCCTTCGTATTCGGCACCCACTCGCCCCTCTTGAACGTCTCGCTTGATGATAAGGCGATATTGTAGGTCAGCATGACTTCCCAGTTCTCGCCACTTGAGTCGAGAGTGCCGAAGGTGATTTGGTTTCCTACCCTTCCGATCTCCAGTTTCTGGGCAAGGGAGCCGGGTGTAGAAGGAGGAAAAGTAACGGTCCATGTAAGGCTGAACCAGGCGTCTAGATCGAGAAAGGCGAGGAGCGCAATGGGATGCCAGTAGTAAAGAATTGTTGCTATCCCAATTGGAACGGAGATATCATCCGAGGAAGGTGTTGATGGCGATGTAAATTCTTGAGTAGCGAAGGAATTTTCTTCATAGACGCTGAGAGGAATAGCATTGAGTGTAAGGGAAGCATCAGGATAGTCTGGTAGTCTGAGGATCACAGGAGTACCCAGCATTGGCGGCATGATTTTTGTGTTGCATCGACAGGTGACGCCTTTGGTTAACAAGAAGCGTGGGTTGTGAGCGTTGTGTGTGAGTGGGGCGCTTGCAAGTTCCTGATTGGTTCGTAGACGTCATCCGTGATGGTCCACTTCCTCTCCTAGATTCGCAAACCTTCATTTTGAGGGCGAGTGATGCGTATCAGGTGATACATGAGCCACCTTTGGAGAAGGAAGAGTTGACATGTGAAGACAAGGGCCAGGGGTAAACCGCTACACCCTTGCGCACATGCATTTCGAAATTTGTATACTTGCGTGGAATTAAGAGCACATTGCTGCTTTTGCGTAGCGTTTTTGGAGTAGTAATGACAAAGTCAGCGACTGGATATGGAGAGCAAACCGCTCGCCAGCGGACTTTCAACTTTCTAGCTTCCAGAGGGTGTGTAGAGTTGCAACCACACAAACCTGGAGTGTCTGTATCTGTTCGGTTTCTCTGACATATAAAGCCTGTCAAACCATTCCTGTGTTGGTACAGTCCTTGGTTTCACGACAACCAAATAACTGTCATGAACATGGTGCTCCCAAGTCGAGAAGGGTCCGCATGGCTTGAGTGAGTCAACGTCTCTTTGACCATTCAATTCTACACCTCAAAACTGACCCCGCAGATACGGCCACTGCAATTCGTCTTGCCCAATTCCACAGAAATTTTTCTCTGTGGCCTCCAATTTACTCATCGTGCAGTAGTCTTCGAATGAGATCAATATCTCAAAAAAGAGCATAGCAGTATCACCATGGTAAAGGCCAATAACTGTACCGCGCTCAAACAAAAGGTTAATGTCCTGAAAGCTGTGTTTTCGAAGCGATTCTGCGTCCGAGGATGGTGTAAATCTTGGTACGGTTATCAAGGAGATACACTGTCAACACTTCATCGTAACGCAGCGCGGCAGAGTATAATGCGGCGCGTATGTCACCGACACGTATATTGGGGTCCGCACTGTACGGCGCAAGGAGTTGGCTGGCTTTAACTGGCTTGCCAACAGTTTCTAATACCGTGTTACATGTGTTGCTGTAATGTAGCCCAGAGACGTGCAGTTGTACTGGTCTCCGCTTTGATTGTGAGCGCCATTCGCAATCAGAGCCTTGGCAATGCTGAGTTGTTGAACATGATACAAAGCTGTTGAGATCAATTGCCAACAGACACAGTGAAATCTGGGCGTCGGGAACAAGGTGATTTATCATCTTAAAGGAGGAAGGTTTTTACGAGTGGTGATATCAGTGTTTATATACGACAGCGTCCAAGCTCCCGCGCAGGTACGTGTCACTCACCTGCTCCTTCCTCCTCTTGACACCACGAAGTCACTTACCGACTATTACACCTGAAGTCATTCTCCTCAACGTAAGCTTTCTTTCCACATAATTTAGTAAACTTGACATCCATACCGACAGGCAAGAGAGCCTCGACGAACGTGTTGTCATCATTGAAGTCGCCGGATGCCATGTGAAGAGTACTTGCTCTACACCCAGTAAGCGCTGTAACATCTGAGCCGCGCTTGGCAAATAGAAATTCTCGGTTCCTTGCGGCCCTGTGCCGCTGCAGTGAGCGGTTTCTCGGGTCTATGGTTATCCGAATATCGTACTCTCTGGGATCAATCCTGGTAGCAACCAAGTCTTTGGTAACTCTGAACTGATTTATCATAAATTTTGCCTTGACAAACATTTTTCACGTGTTGATTTATCGAGAAATTCTCTCAGCATTCATAAAAAGGCCTGGTCAACATTCCCATGTGAATTAAAAAAAATTGGCATCGTGTAGAGACAGGTGTACAGCTCTGTCTTATTAACATATGGCAGCCCTCTCGGATGCCGCTCTGACGCGTTCGAGTAGATCCAAGTTCAGAAACAGCTGTTTCATCTTCTGCATGCAGTCCAAGATGCCGCGCATATTCTAATGGCTGCCCATACTTGCAGCATCCCAAAAGGCCTTGGATGATACTTTGACCTCCCACTCATTTTCTAACAGTACCCTAGGGCTTTCGCGTTCGAATATAGCCGCCGTAAAAGCATTGTTGTTACAGCCAATCGCCTGTTCGTTTCGCTTTGCTTCTCTTGGATTGGGTCGGCGTCTGCAACAGAAAAAGCTCGAATGACATCTGTTCGACTGTTGCAGACTGAGACTAGTAACGGTGAGCACAAGCTTAAATTTCAGGACTCAGGCTTGGTGGGGGACCGGCAACGAGTGCAGCGACTACGGCGATCTTGCCTGCAGAAGCTGCTGCATGTTAGGGAAGTCAATTGTGGATGCAATCATCATAGAGCTTTTTCCATAGACCCGCACTCTCTTAGAGAATGCTGTGAGGTAAGTTGGTAATGCGTACAGCTGGTGGTGAAACAAAATCTGTTTTGTGTGATTAGAAGAAAGATAATTGCATAAGGGCAGATTGGCCTCGCTCTTTGGTGTACACAAAGAAAAGTATTATGGGATTGTCTTGTCGACGTTGCTTCGTGGCATGATCTGAGTATTGGTTGTTAGAAGATGCGTCAGGGTGCTGGATATATATCAAATTACAATAGAAGCGGCACGACAAGGACTGCATTGAAGGGTGAATCTCGATGCGGATTTAGGTTAAGAAAAGCAATCACAAACCTCAAGCTTGCAATCGAAGCAAAGGGCTACACTTTGGCAACTACCATTATAGCAGAACAGTACGAACTCGCACAGTCATATGGATCCAGCAAGAAAAAAGCGTGTTCATGAGGCGCATCCAGGTGTCTGCGCATGCGTCTGCGCATGTGTCTGCGCCTGTATGTGCGTCTGTGTCTGTGTCTGTGTCGAAGTCAGTCCTCTAAGAAAGAGTGTCTGGGTGACTCGGTGCTGGCTGCTTGGCACTGCAGGCAAGGCGCACAGCATCACCCTGTCCCACGATGATCGATGGCGTTGTGTTTCACCACCGTGCGCGGATCTCTTGTCAAGTTGAACAAGGACCCTGGAGCCAACGACACTGCCACACAAGAGAAAGGTTGTAGGAACAGCAGCGAGAACAAGGAGCAGATGACCACTGTATGTTTACAAAACTAAGGGTGATGTGGTGAGCGCCTTATGCATTGATTCGTATTGGGTCCTGTTTTTACGATGGTTAGGCAAGCCGAGCTCAGAAGTGCCAACCAACGCGCACTCGGCCTGGGAGATCGAGACAATGGTACTCGCAGGCTTTGCAGGCTTCGCAAGCCTCGCAAGCCTCGCAAGCTGCACAGGCTTTACAAGAATATTTCAAGGCGTGCAAACAAGCTATGGAGCATAGTACGGCAGGAATGGCAGGCAAGCATCCAATAGATACGAGAAATTTGACGACAGGCCAGCCGTTGGGCCTTGCAGACGAAGGACGCACCCACCCGTATCAACTTCCTTGAATTGGATCACATGCAGCAGCGTGAACGAGGACGGCCGCTCGATCCGGGCTGGCGTGGAAGGAGCAATGCAAGCTGACCAAAAAGAAGCACTGAAACAAACAACATGACACGAAAGTGAACTGAACGAACAACATTAAGAATTTAAAGGGAATATGGGAAACTGACGACATGCATGCAGGATGATTGTTGAGACTGGAAGAGACTACTGACAGCCCCCACATTACTATCGCCAGGCTGGGCATGACGCATGTATCTCCAGGGCCGATGACCAAACGAGGTTGGGATCCCTGTAGCGTGCAGGGACGGTAGCTCTAGTGTTGTTTCCTAGCAACTTGACGCCGCCGCCGCCGCCCGCCGAGACAATCAACTGTCCAGTGTCAGCCTCTGCACCAGCCGCTTCCTAGCCTGCTTTGCTGCAACCTTGGAAAAGCTGCTGCAGTTCTCTCCATTCTCCACACACAATCTCTCTCCAACTACACCGCGACCTCGCTGTATTATCAGCACTCCCCCCCCCCCTCCGCTCTCCCCCTCTTCCCAATTGTCAATCGTCCGGGAATAGTGTGGCCCTGTGTCCTGCCCCAACATCGCAAAGTTGCTCGACGAACGCTTCCCATAAACACTAGGAGCGCTCAGAGCCCACTTGAGCTCGGCCCACTTTCGAGCAGTGCGCTGCCGTTTATCTCGACAACCAGACATATCCACCCTCGTTCTGTCCACCCTCGCTTTGTCCACCCTCGCTCTGTCCACCCTCGCTCCGTCCACCATCGCTCCGTCCACCATCGCTCCGTCCATCCTCACACCAGCACACAGTTCTGCACACGCCTTGCACACCACGCGTCGTTGCAATGGCACACCAGCAGTCGGAGCAGCCCTTCCTAGGTCAGCAGGGTGACGTATCGCCGGTCGATGGCCCTGACACAGACTTCCCCCCGCCTCCACCTGCCCACCGCGTGCCTGTTAGCATGCCCCCAGACAGCCAACACCTCCAGCCGCAGCGACCGTCGCTCCAACAGGACCCCAACAATTACTCAGACCTGTCGACGCCCGGCAGCGAACCGCGAGGAGCACCCCTAGGTGTTCCTAACAGGAGCCCCAATGCCACGCCCTTCAACGACCAATATGCTTACGACGGTGGCATGCCACCACGATCCATGTACTCGAATCGCTCATACGGCTCGCAAGTACCACTTGCCGGCGCAGGCATGTATTCAAGCAGCCACTCGTTACACAGCATGAATTCCCCGCCGCATAGCACTCTCTTCACCGACAACCCATACAATCGTTACTCGTCCACCCCAATGAGCAACGCCCAGGCCATGGGCCAGATCAACCCAAACGAGGTCGCCGATGACGATGATTGGGGCATGGGTCCTGAGACATCACAGAGTAAACGTCGCTCTTTCGTGCCTGGCTTTGGTACATCACGAGACGGGAGTAGAAACGGTTCGCCGGGGTCGTCGATTGCGGGTGGCGTCGCAGGAGCCGGTGCCGCCGGTGCGTATGCTGTTGGTCGAGATGGGGGCGGCAAGTACAACGCAGTCTCTAATGCTAACGGTGCTGGAAGCGCCAACGGAAGCGGAAGTCACATTGGAAGCCATCCTGAACTGCTTGCCGAAAAGTCGGAATGGCTGAAGCGCGACCATGCAAAGCGCAAGAAGAGGATGTGGATTGCCATTGCCATTATTGCTGTACTTGTTATCGGTGCCATCCTTGGTGGTGTCCTCGGTGCTCTGCTCAACAAGGGCGGCGGTCATGACGGGCAGCATGGCACTGTCAGCGCTGGCGATGTTCAGAGCGACAACAAGGACGACCTTGACAAGAACTCGAGCGAAATCAAGGCACTAATGAACAACGAAAACCTGCACAAGGTCTTTCCCGGCATGGACTACACCCCTCTCAACTCGCAATGGCCAGAGTGTGATTCGGTGCCACCTTCGCAGAACAATGTTACCCGCGACATGGCTGTAATATCGCAATTGACCAATGCCGTCAGACTTTACGGGACCGATTGTAACCAAACGCAGATGGTCATCC
Organism: Leptosphaerulina australis; assembly: GCA_026120165.1. Lineage (NCBI taxonomy): Eukaryota > Fungi > Ascomycota > Dothideomycetes > Pleosporales > Didymellaceae > Leptosphaerulina > Leptosphaerulina australis. The sequence continues at coordinate 22,368 of JALRMI010000122.1, forward strand.
ACGCTATCCAGCGCCTTGAGCTGCAAGACATGAAGATCTGGCTTGGCGTTTGGCTCGACAGCAGCAACAAGACCAACACACGTCAGATCAGACAGACATGGGACATTCTCGATGAATATGGCTGCGACTATTTCAAGGGTATCATCATTGGTAACGAAGTGCTTTTCCGCGAGGATCTGACAGTGGACGAGCTGATTAATCATATCACCGTCTTTAGGCAGAACATCACCAACCACAAGTGCAATCTGCCAGTCGCCATGGCGGATCTTGGCAACAACTGGACCGCTGATATGGCTACCAAGGTCGACATTGTCATGTCCAACGTGCATCCTTTCTTCTCTGGTACCGAGGCTTCCAATGCTGCAGACTGGACATGGGATTTCTGGCAAAAGAAGGACGTCGTGTTGACAGCCAACAACAAGGACATCAAGCAAGTCATTGCTGAGGTTGGCTGGCCATCTGGCGGCGGTACCAGCTGCGGTGAAGCTCCGAAGTGCGACATAGGGGCCGTCGCTGGCATTGACGAAATGAACCAGTTTATGCAAGATTGGGTTTGTCCCAGTCTCAAGAACTCGACAGAATACTTCTGGTAAGTGCCACTATACGGCAAGGTGTTGACGTGCAATTGCTAACGTATTCAAGGTTCTCAGCATTCGACGAACCATGGAAAGTCCGCTATAACGAAGCGGGGAAAGAATGGGAAGATAAATGGGGACTCATGGACGTGAATCGCAACATCAAACCCGGTCTCAAGATCCCCGACTGCGGTGGCGCGGCACTGCCTACCTTTCGGTAATCTTCGCTTCAACGTTCAATATTTTTAGCGATTACATTCATTGAGCATTCGGCTCTGCATGACAGCTCGGCGTTCGGCGGCGCATCGATACGAAAGTTTTTGACATGTTGGCGGCGAAGTTACCCGCTCATTTCGATCTTTGGCGAATCTGTTTCAGGAATACACAAGCATGGCTGGTCTTCTGCGTTATGGCATTTAACATTAGTAATTCGTTTGACACAATAGGCGGCAGGTGGAGGACTAGGTTATGTATATGATACTAGGGTGCCGCAGACGATGTACGCCGGTATAGATTCGATGGATGAGGCATACTACGATGCAGGTATCGTAGCGGGGGAAAGTGTAGATAGAGATGGAATCAAAGTGCATGATATGCATGGACATGAATGGAAAGATATACTTCTTCGCCCGGACCGCGTAGCTCTTGGAATGACGCGTACCTGTTCGAACGAGGACCCGCAATTCGACAGACTATAACCACGATACAGCCAACGATACGCAAGTATTCCACCAGGACGCGCACTTTTCAAGATCGCAATTTGCACCTCACCACGCTGTCAACGGCTGTCATCGCTTGTCAGCTAGCCACCTGAATGCAGGGTCCGATTTCAGAGCGGCACGACCTCACAGGGCGGCGTGCTGTGCATATGCAGGGGCGAATATACGTCTGACATTGCGTAAGCCATCCGTAGAAAAAAGAATCGAAAATGTACAGATGGACTGATGTAGAAGTTACACAAATACAACAGCTTGGCCGGCGCGTAGTGGTGATCACTAAATATCAAATGCAGTTCCTCAAGGACAACAACCTAATTTCATGAGGCAGCTTTGCGCGATGTAAGTCTCGTAAGGAGTGCGTAATCATCGCATTGCGCCCACCTGGCCTCTGTTTGTGTCCAGCTATTGTATCTGCAAAGACGAGAGCGCCTTTCTCGGTTCTCCACGACTTTGTTGGCACTCAAACCATCACTTGTACTCGTCCCTCATCACACTGCAAGTCATAATTGCTTTCAATCGGATCATCGAGCATTATTCCCGCCAGCCATGACTGCACCCACTACGTTTGCGCTTCTGTGCTACGGCTCACGCACAGTAACCAGCCACACTGGCTAACAGAGTGTTGGCTGAAATCAAACATGTGTTCGAGACGGGCAAGCTCGCACACATGGTTGTCACGACGAAGCACCAAGTACAACCTGATAGGGCATCTGCGCTGACTGCATCCTTGCTAACTGACGCCAATGTTTCTAAGGTGCTTGCATTGAACAGCTGCACTAGCCTTCAACTTCACTGCCTTATGAAGAGGTTAGATGGCTATTTTTTTATTCGGTAGGTACGAGGAGCATGTCACATAGATATCACACGATCGCCATCATGTAATGGCAGTCGGTGGGACCTTTCGCTGTGCTCCAAACATTTTACCGCAACTTAGCAGCCTTACGTATCTTTCCCATCGCCTTTCTTACACCCCACTTGTGAGACTAAATGCTCAAATGCGAGGAGGTAAATGTTGGTGAGTGCGGTGATTATTGTTTGTCTTCCTCGTCACAGACCATAGAGCAATATATATATCCACGCCGAGCTCTCTTGGTCAAAATGAACGTGAAACCACTTCAGTCATTACAATCACTTTCCCTGGGTCCGTTCGCGGTGATCTTCCTTCCGAAACCACCTTGTTGCTATCCTCGCTGTAGAATGCAGTCTGCTACGGGATCCCCTTTGCTGATGTAGCGACCACACACATAGCTGAGAATCGACCCTCGCGGCGTAGAAACGACGAACTTGACAGACTCGGGCTTGAGAAGTGGAAGAGATGTTCACAGTGAAACTCAGACCGCGGGTTCTGGTGCGACATGTACCAGTATGAGGATTTGGGCCGTAGAGTTCCACTCAATTATCTTCTAGTCTTTCCTCATATACTCGCCCAACACAACATGACATCTTTCGGGAGCTCTGGGTACTTCGAGAATAATCTATGAGCGTGGATTCACTCTCGATTGCGCTTGCTACCGGTGTTTGTCCGTAAGTTTCTCTCCTTCTTTTTCTTCATGCTCATCGCCGCTACTAATACGATGTTTGGGCAACTCACAGCTGGTGCTGTATCAGTAAAGAGATTGAACTCTACCTCCAACGACTGCAAATCCTACTGCTTGCAGTCCGTCCTCCCAAGTGTACATGTTGCTTCCATCAGCCCAAAGTTAGCTAACTTCTCAATTACACCTTCAGACCCAGGAGCCAACACTTGACTGACTAGATGAATCTGGCCTAGCACAATTTTCGTGTCCTAATTCCAAGCACTGTTGTACAGTGTCCCAGAGCTCATTTCGTTGAAAAAAACAATTCTTCATCGAAGAGAAGAGTGTGTCTTGTGCTGTAAGGTGGTCTCCTAGTGCTACAAAAAAAAATTACACTGATAAACGGTAAGCATGCAGCCATCTCTTGAACAAAGAAGGCTGGGAACCAACGCAAGACGTTGGCCAGACATGTTACGCTTTATGCGCTATACGAAAGATGGATTTGGAATTTCCGAGCTGTCAACAACTGGTTGGTAGCAATTGGACCGTTAGCATGCCCTGTCCGTATACCCTCTCGGGCCCTACTTGGATAGGTCCGGGAGGTAGTTTGGCCTGCACCTTGCTGTAAGCGTGTATCCAGCGCGTCCATTGTCTCGAACTATGGTTCGATTGAGGATCGTACCAGCTTCATTCGTTTGGTTTCGAAGCGTATTTCGATTTAATTGATGGACAATATTTGAGAATTTCGGTCAAAGTTCAACTGATAATTCAATTTATAGCTCGGTGATTAAAATCATGCTAAAAAAAAGGCGTTGGTCAGGGTGATGAACCTCAGCCAGCCAGGAGTCTTTTTCAATCAAAGTCTAGTCTGCACACATACTCTGCAAGTTTTCTGTATGAAACTGCAATTCGATCAATCCACTGTCAACTATCCCACGGCAAAGCCAACGTTTCTGAGGCTGAAGTGACTCTATAAGACACCCACTAAGGTTACTGCGATCGCGGGTTACTGTCCTCCGCGCAGAACTAAAGACGCGCTCGCATTCACAGCTGGTGGAAGGTATAGAGAGGTAGTCGACAGCCATCTTGAAAAGGCTCGAACATCGATTGCGGCCGTCTTCCAGCCACCATCTCCATGGATCATTGAGAAGCTGCCTGTAAGCAGGGCTTGCGCCCATAAAATCAATTTGAATGTCGTTAAAGTACTCATCAAGCTGATAGGCCCGTTTCTGCTGCTTGTAGGACTTGGACCCGGTGAGTGGGTGGAGTTCTGCATCGATAGTATTTTCATAAAGTGAGGGCCCATCACTCTTACCAGGCTACCGAATTCGGACTGGCGGTTGAGATATTGACTCCTCGAGTACCTCTTAGTCAACCTCAGCATCGATATATTACTTGAAGGCAGTGCACACCGACTTTTCAGCCTTCGGGTGCCATGATGGGAAGTCCTCCTGTCACGGTGTACGAGAGATAACAGAGTTGCTGTCGGCTGTTCGAGCAGCCTCCCGTGGCGATTCGGATGCTGGTAGCTATTAACCGTCTTTGAATCCCTCCTACTTTGATCTAGGTGGCAGGGTCTGCAAGGCCAAGGCCTTGTTAATGATCCGTTATCTTCTCTGTAAGCAAGCTCTACTTCATATTGCCAAATTGCTGCAGACTCATGACCGCCTCAAAATTAACTTTTGTATCGCACCGAAAACCCAAGCCGTGCTGGCTCGAGACATTCCTTTTCCCGGTGTATGTGCCCAAATTCACCTGTAACTACTGCCCTCGAGCCATCGTGTACCTGTGCGTAGGGCAGTCCTGCGAGGGCCGAGCTGAAGCCTGAAAACCCAGCAACTTCTGAGAATCTTGGCTGCCACCCGGTGTCTCAGGGTTGCTGGGCGACAAAATTCTGGCTACGGTACTTGCTTGTTGAAGCAACCGAGAGGCAGAAGCGTGGTGAAAGATTGGAGAAGAGACGCCATTTTGGTGGCTGGGCCTGAAGATGGCGGTCCGTCCTTAGAATTCAAAAGATAATGCAGATAGACCGCTTGAGTGTTTAAGTAGAGATGTTCTGGGTTAGTGGACTACCTCGGCTCCAGGAATAGTATGGTTTTACTTCCGTTCCACTGTTACCTCTCCCACTCATCAATCGAACTTCGCTTGATATACGACTTTGTTTCGATCTGTTGAGAACCCCACTTCGATGGCCATTCGATTGAACTTGGCACTTCGTTTCGTTCGTCAACACGGATCACGAAACGAACTACGATGCAGAGCGTAGTTCGAGACGATGGACGCGCTGAACAAGAGCAGATAAATCGCCTCTGAGAATGCGTCCAACGCTACTAACGTTACGCCACATTCCACACTACATCGCATGCTGTTTCTCTCACCCTCTACTATGCCTTGAGCTCCTGATCCCAAGCTTTGCCAGTCCCCGCGATAACCTCGAAATCTTGCCATTGTCCGCCTTTGCAGGAGGTGGTAGAACCCAAGAATGCCCTTGCGAAGCAACCGCTTCAGAGCGATGTTGGTGACATGCAGAGGTGACTGGGTGATCTTCTCTAAAGACGACACTATATGCAGCGCATGCTCTATCGTACAGACGAAGAGATTCGTCATAGCGACACCGGTTCGTAAGCAGATGAGCAAGACGGTATACGCTCATCAGTGTGTCTGGATGCTCACGCCCCAACACCTTCTCGCGTATCGCTAGCGTTTCCCTGTATATTGCTTCTACCTCCTCATACTTGCCCTGCCTCTCTAGCACTGACCCAAGGTTGCTGAAACTGGTGAGCGTGTCTGGGTGCTCTGGCCCAAGCACCTTCTCACGTCCTTCCAGCGCTTGTCGATGCATTGCTTCTGCTTCCTTGTACTTGCCCTGGCTTTCTAGCACTGACCCAAGCTTGCTGACACTGGTGAGCGTGTCTGGGTGCTCTGGCCCAAGAACCTTCTCTGACCCTTCCAGATCTCTTCGATGCATTGCTTCTGCCTCCTTGTACTTGCCCTGGCT
>JALRMI010000122.1:28276-71370 GCA_026120165.1 Leptosphaerulina australis
CTGACCCTTCCAGATCTCTTCGATGCATTGCTTCTGCCTCCTTGTACTTGCCCTGGCTTTCTAGCACTGACCCAAGGTTGCTGAAACTGGTGAGCGTGTATGGGTGCTCTGGCCCAAGTACCTTCTCACGTCCTTCCAGCGCTTGTCGATGCATTGCTTCTGCTTCCTCGTGCTTGCCCTGCCTCTCTAGCACTGACCCAAGCTTGCTGACACTGGTGAGCGTGTCTGGGTGCTCTAGCCCAAGTACTTTCTCACATCCTTCCAGCGTTTGTCGATGCATTGCTTCTGCCTCCTTGTACTTGCCCTGGCTTTCTAGCACTGACCCAAGGTTGCTAACACTGGTGAGCGTGTCGGGATGCAGGCGCCCAAGCGCACGCTCCCTCGCCGTCACTGCACTGTGCCCAACCCGCTGTGCCTCTGCATACTGCCCCGTCAGCATCAAGTACCACGCTGTGTTGGTCGCAATCGTCGCTCGGTCGAGTGTGGCCTCTTCGTTCGTCTCCGTGCAGTAGCCAAGCACTTTCGTCGAGTGTGGGAGCAGAGTCCGACAAGCTGCCCACGTCTCGTGCTGCCCGCTGGGAAACGTCGCGGCCATGATCCCCAGCGCTGCTCTCTGCCACACATCGATCTGGTCGTCCAGTTCCAACCACTTCTTTGTCGCCATCTGCACCAGGCTGTGCATCTCAAATGTCTTACCATCCATTGAAGCTGTGACTAACGAATAGTCTCGCAGCATAAGAACATCGTCCTCAAATCCATCGTCCATGCTGACAGCCAGCATATGTTCGCTTGCTGTGCTGCTCTGGCTGCGGAGCAGACCTTCAGGTATTCCCTGCCGGTCGAAGAAGCTCATCAGCGACAGCAGGTCCGCTGCTGACTGTCTAGTGCTTCGTATGCGGTCGAAGGATATTTGCCAGGTTATGAGGATAGCGTTGCTGGCTGCTTCGTCTCGGCGCAGATGGCCAGCCTCTTGATTCAGGAGACTTATCTTCTTGCTGTCGCTCTGGCGGTATTCCTCGATATACTGCTGCACTGAGCATCTCGGCGTCCTCTGTCGAATGTATGCCGCTGCCTGCACAAGGGCAAGCGGCATATGGTCCAACGCCGCCGCCAGCTCAGCCATGCCGCTACTCCTGCGACTCTTGCCACCTATATCTCCCAGTTTCTTGTACAGAAGAGCTTGTGCAGTGGCATGGTCCATCGGCTCGACCGGTAGGATGTCGCAGTCTTCGACGACCTGCATCGCTGTGCGCCTCGTTCGGCTGGTCACCAGCACCGTGCCGTGCCTGTTCTGTGGCAGATACCTCGACAGGTGCTGTCGGAGAGCCCTGTTGCCATAACTAGTATTATTTCTGCTACCATTATCTAGCTGTGACGTTTGACTGTCGCTAGGCCTCGGAGAAAGGACGGCTGCGTCGTCAGCGTTGTCGAGCACTAACAGCCACGCCCCGTTCCTCTCGTCGCGGAGCCAGTCGTGCACCAGCTTGAACACATCCGCTTCCGGGTCCTTGCGCCCGTGAACCTTAACCAGATCTGCTATGTCTCGGAAGCTCTGCTCCAGTCGCGCCGTGTTGCTGGCGTGTGCCCATAGCACCCACGTCTCTGGCGAGCGCTGAGCAGTGCGGTAGCAATGCTCGATGGCGAGCTGCGACTTCCTGCGCATAAGTCAGATGGGAGCCCAGCGCCTTTCAGCTTCGGCTTGGACTTTACCCTACGCCACCAAGGCCTACTAGGGCTACTCGCGATGCTGGCGAAGAGCATCGCTCGCATATCTGGTTAAGCAGGGTTGTACGGTCGACAAAATCTGGGTCGCGGCGGAACGGCACGAAGCACGAGGGCTGCGGTGGGGTCTCAGGGCGCTCTGGAGCATGGAAGTGGGCCTCGATAGAACCAGAGATGTTCCCAACTTGCATCCCTTGGTGATTGTCACCTACGAAGGTGATGGTGGTACCAGTGGGAGCCATTGTACATGCCAGCAAGCAGTCTGCAAAGGGTTGAGGGTCTCATACGAGATCAGAAGGCGGCAGCAGCTCTTATGCATAAGGCTGAGCTGACATGGCTGTACAGTTGTTAGCGCGTACTTGGCAGAATGTATGTTTGAGGCAAGTCGTTGTCTCACAGCTCAGTTTGGGCTAACTGCAATAGTTCTCTCTTTAAAATACAGCCATTGCGTTCCTGTCTTTTCTATACTATTACAAGGTGGAGCATTCGGTTACCAAACCCTCGCTTGATGTGGCTTCAAGTCACCACCGCACAGCAATGAGGTTACGTGTCTGTGTGCCTTGCCCGGCATGTGGATTGGATTGGATTTTCATTTAACGTCTATGGAAGTCTAAGACTATATAAGACGAGATGATTAACTCAACCGGTAGGGTTGGTGTGTTTTCAAGCGTAGCGTTCTATGGAAATACAAGGGATGGTGTGGGATAGTTGAATTGCCCGGCATGTGCAAGCGGAGCAGGAGGCGTGTGTATGTGTAACCAAGTCGGACTGATATCTGTTGATTGAAGTCTCTATTTCGAGGTCACTCTTGACTAAGGGGTCGTCGTTAACGTTGCTGTGATGAAAACTACGAGTGGTTTCTTGCTACCTAGGGGAGACGTATATTTTGTACTCAGATGTTGGTTATGGAATCTCAAGATTGATTGTAAGATCAGAGTCAGGGTAGAGGCAGCTTGAAGAAGAGTTCATTAATTCTTTACTGTTGGAAGTTGTCACGGTTGAGATGTCTACTTACGGTTGCTATGTCGCACAGCAGCATGACAACAGTCGTGCAACAACAACACAACCATTTCCTTAAATAGAGCTCTCTTCCGTAGCATGTAGAATCAATCAATCTTCTACTATGCTTTCGTTGTAACAACTGTTGATTCACCCCTTTGATACCTTTGCCGTACCAACATTTACAGTATGCCGACATGGAAAAGAGCTGTGCTCGACCCATGGATAACCTGTTTAGATTCCATGGTGTAGCAATGTCATTTGACTGTCGTGACGAATTTGTACAATCAAACCAAAACCCCTTCTCGCATATGTAAAAACGACTATCTTGATAAATACGCTTGTTAAAAATAAACGCATTTATGGGGCGTTCCTGAACACGTACCATACATACTACCAGCCGCTCTGTGTCAAACAAACTACTTGCACCAATCCGCAATCCAAGGTCGTCGCTTCAGGAATCAAAAACCGCTCCATAGCTCGCTATTCTATGCATCTTGCACTCATCTATAATACTCTTTGTCACTTTTGGATTGCTCACGACCATCACCGCCTCCAAGCTTGTAGTCTCAGCAAGATAGCGTGCCTCAAATGCCATATCCGGGCGACCCGTCTTACTGTCAAAAACCTTCGCATTTTTATCGACATTCCGGATTGTGTCGAGCACAAATGCCCATTGGGGTGCAAATGGCTCGTACGCGCACCACAGGACCCTAATTTCGCGACCTTGCTGCCGCATGTTTGTAAGCGCTGGGGAAGTGAGGAGGCTGAGTATGGGTCCAATGCCCGCACCTGTTGCAACAAGAAGGAGGGAGTTGAATAGCGGGGCGAGGGTGAGGAAATTGAATGTCGGAGGGTGCCGGATCCAGAGCTCTGTTGGCGGCGAGGCAATGATGGATTTTGTCCAGTCACCGGCTTGCGAGATGATGATCTTGGATGTTGTTGAGGAGATTGGAATGGTGGCAAAGGCGTGCCATTCGGTTAAGGGTGCGGTTGAGGTCTTAATCGTGGATGTATAAGGCATGGAATTGTAGGGAAATGTGAGTTGAACTTCGTGAGTGGAGATAGGGAAAGTCATGATGGGAATACGACGGATGCGCAACCAAGGATAAATAATCAAAAGCGTTGTTACAGTGAGCATCCAGATGAATGGGTGACTGTACAGTGGGATTGAAGCACCTGGAGCTAGGGTGGCAATCCCAGCATGTATCCAGAGTACTACCAGAACTCCCCAGCCAGCGAAGCGATGTGTCGCTTCGAAGGTATTGTGGAAGCGTACTCGAAAGCGAGGAACAGCTGTTGCGCAAACCAAGAGGATGGCAAGAAGCGCAACATATGCAGTAACAACGTCGATATATAGTGTCGGGTACATCTTGTCCAGCTTGATTAGGTCGATTACTCGAACAGTATCTAGACCGACAAAGATGCAGTACCATAGCAATGCTGACACCGCGCATCCAACGTGTACTCCTCCATAGTGGTGAAAGTTGCTGATGGCCCGGCGAACAGCGAATGGAAGGGTTGGGGGAAGCTTTGAGACACATTTGAAGCTGAAGTTGATAACCTCTTCCTGTCTTAATAGAACAGCAACCATGATGTTAGCGGCTGCAGCTGCCAAAGGCATTTCAGCACTCGGGTGGTTGGTTTGAATAGGAATGAAGACTCCAATATTGGTCAGGATAACACTAGCGATCAACACTCTGTATGCTGTGAGCCAGTCGAGATAAAGTTGTTGCCGACGACTTGGTTGCGTTCGCTTGTGCATTAGATGTGCCTTCTGTTCTGCCAATACCGTTACCGGGCGAGGAGGCGGAGTCGGTTGGTATATGCTACATTGTAGCTCCAACCTTGAGGTATCGGAACCTTTGCCCCATATCTCTGAATTGGAGGTCGAGCCTGAGTCGAGAAAGTTGTTAGTCTCTTCTCCTGTTGTAAGAACATATTTTGAATAGAAAGGCCACTCACCAAATGAATCGATGGTGTGGCGCTGCTCAGACCGAGTGAGCGAGCGGTCAACGCTGGCCAGAATACCAAGCTGGGTATTAGCGGACATGGCAATGATGTTACGGCATGTACTGCAAATTATCCGTATATGGACTGGAGTAAGGGTGCGAATGCAAGGTATTGTGAGGGCTGAAGCAGGTCTTGCCAGCTACAAAGGCACATCTGGGTAGGGAGGATGAATAAGGTCGAAACAGCAGGAGCAAAAAAGCTGCGTTCAAGAAGCTGTCAAGATACCGGTGTGATGGGCCAGTGGAGCGCGTTGTGTTTCTCGGTCGTAATTCACGCGCTGTACCCTCATATCGCTCGCAATTGACGTAAATGAACAATAGTGAGCTCAGACAAGTGAAAGGAATCAGCACTTGGTGCCGTGGCTGCTGTAGCAAAGCTGCAGTTACGCAGGGGGAATATCGACTTGAGGTGAAAGTCAAAGTGCACAACCACAACAAAGGCGCCATCAGTTGGAGGATTGGACAACCAACCCTTTATGATCTAAAATTAGCTTCCAGAAAGGCAAATGGACTACAAACGACATGGCTGAGTTGCAATTGTTACCAAGAGTAGCGGTGGGCTGATGATGATGATGACGAGCGAAGTTGTGTTTCATATACACAAACGAAACATGCCCTTTGAAGGATTGGCCCGTGGGCTCCGACTGAGAGCCACCGTACGCTCATACTTTGTCGAGAAATCGCAATATCTCCTTGACGACTTTCTCTGGTTGTTCCTGCTGCGGCCAGTGCCCCGCACCATCGATGAACCTGGCACCTCGAAAGTCGGAACACGACTTCGGATAGTTCTCGATAGCCCCTGGTTCTTGATAATTGCCCCAATCCTGCTTCCCCGAAATGAACGTGCTGGGACACTCGATTCTCTTACCGGCGAAAAGCTCGAGATCCCTCGTTTTCGTCGGGTCTGTCGCTGTCCGGTAGAAGTTGAGTCCTCCTTGGAAGCCAATCCGCGACCATTCCTGTACGTATACATCAAGGTCTTTGTCAGGCATCCATCGCTTTGTTGCATTTGCTTCTTCGGTCTTCATCATGTCTGCGATAGTGTCTGGCATTGACTTGTGAAGCGGCATGATGTAATAGTATGGCATCCTCGCCAGTTCCTTTGCGGACCACTCGTGGAGCGCCGTGGGGTGGTTATTGCTCCAGTCAGCGGATTTGACGTGTAAGTAGCCTCGAAGATACGCCTTCATGCCTTGTGAAGGATTGTTCCACTGGGGGCCGGCCTCGCTGGTGCTGTTGTACCATTTGTAGTGCTTCCTTGGTTCTGGCAACTTGGCGAGTTCTGTTTGTATGTCGATTGGCGCCGCTGGTGGTTCCTCTCCGCCACGAAGATTGAAGGGTAGAGCCGTAGGTGCTTTGAAAGGATGGCTCATCATGACGCAGCTTTGGAATAGATCCGGACGAATGAGAGCACTAAGACTTGCAGTCACTGCACCGAAATCGTGCCCAACGATGCACTTGACTTTGCGATAGCCCAAAGCATGGACGAGCGTCACAACGTCGCGAACAACGGTTGTCAAGGTGAACTGGGACATGTCGGTTTTTTCGAAAGGCGAGTTGTCCCAGCCCGTTGTGCGACCATACCCTCGTTGATCGAAGGCAACAACGTAGTAGCCTGCATCAGCAAGAGGACGCATAATTTTTCTCCAGGAGAAAGCAAGCTCAGGGTATCCATGGGTCAGCACGATGAGAGGACGATCACGTTGAGGCGCGTAACCTGCTTCCAAGATATGGAAAGTGAGCCCGTTTGAAGGGCAATGGACGTAGTTCTCGGTTACTCCAGGGGGGAGTGGTAATGGCGGGAGGTTGGTTGAAGTAGCCATGTCAGAGGTGATTGTAGCCAAGCACTTTGGCAAGGGGCAGCAGAGATGCTTTTCTGTATGTTTGTGCGCGCTGCTTTGCTGCCACAATGTCGCTGTTCGTCAGCAGTTGCATTTACATGGGCTCTTGACAGTAGTGATGGTGACGGCCGTCTGTGTGTGCGGGGAGCTCTGAAGTTTATCGGCTATACGTCCGCCTAGCCTCGGAAAGCTCAAATGGAGGTACATTGCAGCGTGCTGGAGATCAACTTGAGCAGACTTGGATTGCAGACATCCTGTCGCAATGACTGCAAATGAGCTCATACGCTTGCAGTGTCGTCGTGATCTGATTGCGCAGTGTCGTAGTGATCTGATTGCGCAGTGTTGTAGTGATCTGATTGTGCATGGTCGCCGTGGTGTTGTTCTGTCGAACTGATGACAGATTTTCCTACATAGCAGAACTTTCTATTACATAGTGTCGTTACATCCGAGCCCTTTGACGCTGTCAAGCTCTGTCAAAGCGTGCCTGGAAAATTGGATCTGGGAACCATAATCGCAAAAGACTACGTCATGATGCGCTAGCTGCTTGCTAGTGAGTTCTGGCAGATCAAAGCGGGTCGCCATGGTTTGCTGCACTGAAAATCAGGGTCTGTGTGTCGCTGTGTCGCTGTATCGTTGTGCTTCTGTGCTGCTGTGTTGTTGTGTCGCTGTGTCGCTGTGTCGCTCTGTCGCTCTCAGTCCAAAGGCTTGTCGACATCGATTGAAGAACTGAGCAAGCAGTGCACGCTGCCGTGTTGATGGAGTGGTCGCAGTGAACGTGCAACGTGGACCACGATGGATGGGTATTTGAGGTGTGGCGTGGCATCGAGAGGAAACGGTACCAAAAAAATATGCAGCTGGGGAATTTTGACATGAAGTAACTCATTCCTTGGTTGGCTGTAGCGGTACCCTCGGCGTCTGGACAGGCAGACGCTTGAACGGTTACTGGATCACGAATACGCCGTTCCAGATGAGACGCTGCTCTGTTTGAGCTTGTTTCCACATTTGCAGCGAATCCCTTCTGCCAGGGTTGTTTAAGGACTGCATCACCATGGGGCCAAGACTCACGGTCCTCCGCTCTAGACAGTTCACGGACACGGATGGTGACGATCAAGGCATCTCACGGCGCAATTCTGCCAATTAAATAATCATCCTACTCCCGGCGCAGCCTCAACCCATCATCCACAAGACCCATATTGGTCTTCACTCATCGAGTCACCCCGCTGTCGTGTCACCATATCTGCTGGTGCGCTGGCTAAACCACTCTCTTTGCTGTTCTCGACGGTGACATCACCGCACAAAACATTCGCAGCCCTCGGCACGCTTCAGCATCCCACAGACAGGCGATGCAGAACAGTCGCACCTGCCAGTAATTTCTAATCAGACACAATCATGTTTTCTAAACGAAGGAGGGCTGTCTCCAATCCGGTAAGAATCGCTGTTGCTTGCGTCTTCTGATCAACACCACCACCACCTCCTCCCCCTCCTCCTCCGCCGCCGCCGCAGGGACGCGATGCTAACCGTCCGCAATGCAGCCCCAGAGATCAGCGCCGCCTCCCAGTGCATCCGCATCGCTCGCAGCCACCAAGGCTTTCGTAAAAAATCAGGCTTCTGATGCAAACCTCTCCAATGCCGCCGCCGCCGCCGCTTTGCGCTCACACACCACGAGTCCCACCCCTGTCGGTGAGCTGGTGACAAAGCGCATGGTGCGCCGTGGTTCAACATCATCTCAAGGCAGTCAGAGACCACAGGGATTACATCGCCAGTCAAGTTCAGGGTCTATGACCGAACGCTCCTTTCGCAATTCTTCTCCTGGCAGAGGGAATCCTGTCGTTCCGCCCGTCCCTGCTGTGCCTCAGAGTATAGCTGGATCTGGCGGCAACGTACATCGACGCGCATCCAGCCTTGAGCCCGTCTACCGTGGAGGGTCGCCAACTCAGCGAGGTGGAGGCAGAGGCGTGAGCCTGGATAGGAGCTCTGGGCCGTCAACGAACAAGGTACAGCGTGTGGGAAGTCCGCTCATGCAAGTATCAGAGGAGGCACAGGACCAAAGACAGTCTGTCAACTTTTCACGTCCAATGTCTCCAGGCCTCGCAGCAACCACTGGGCGGTCCCCAACGAGCCACGGCTGGTTCAGTGGGCCTGTGGTCGATCATGAGGCAGTACAGCGCATGGCATCGACATCGAGACCCAGGTCTGCCGGCGGCGTCTCTAATGCCTACCTGAATGACACAGCACAGTCCGCACAGAACGTTGCAAACCGCCCGGTGAGCAAGCATTATGTACAACAAGGCCAGGAGGGCATGCGACTTTCGAGCGGTAGCATGCGCGCAAAGCCCTCAGGCACAGCCGTACAGCCGAGATCCTTCCTTCCTTCAAGATCACAATCACCGCGACAAGTAGACCCCAAATCACCTGATGCCGTATACGATCCTGCAACAAGGACCTTCATCCACAAGCAAGATGCTATGCATATTCACCGAGAACAGCACCAGCAGCCGGAAGAGCCACGGCAAAACTACGTCTCTCAGCACCTCCAGTCTGCTGTGCCAATTCAAGCGGGCCGTGGCCGCACACCAAGCCCTCTTCGCAACTCAGTGCAGCCAGAGCAGTCGCCTCCTCGCCCAGTGGCACAACCGTTATTGCCCAAGCTCAACACTAGTGCGGAGGTGCATAAGTATGAGGGGCGTCCAGTGACACCCCCGTCTTCACAGCAGAAATCTGGATCCAATATTGCAAGGCAGCACTCAGAGGACTATGCCAACGCTGATATCAGACCAGTTGACTTCGTCCCTGTGAGTATAGCTCAGGCTGACCCTGATCGCGAGCCTGAGGGCCAACTGTCGTCACAATCAACACCAAGCCAGGATAGCTCTTATCCACAGATTGGCTCACCAGCAAACACAGTGTCCAACTCACGCACGGAGCAGGTTCGCAACAATATCCGTACAGAAAGACACACCTCTTTGAGCCCGGCTCGCCATGCTACTTTTGCGCCTAATGCAATCGAGCTTGTTGGGTTGAAGCATGAGCCCCTGCCCCGTTCTGTATCTCCAGCAAAGTCTGCTCTGAAGTCTTCGCCTTCGGTTTCCAGACGTAGCAACTCGCCTCTTGGACCTGATGGACTAGGATACAGCAAGACTGCCTCGATCAGTGGAGCGTCTGATACCGCTTCAGAAAGTGGATACGGGAAGAAGAAGAAAACTGTCCGAGTTAGCTTTGAGCAGGAGCCTGTTATTGCTGGCCACTCTGCATATGGCGATACGGAGGTAGCAAGCTCGCCTGCAGAACCGACACCTTACAAACCTATTGCAGTTGCTCAAGCTCAGGACGAGTTCGAGGGTTTTATGAAACCACGCCCAGCTTTGCCTTCTTTTGGGAGCATTCGCGATAAGACTCGACACCGCGACGAAGACGATGTACCTCAGAAGGTCACTGAGATCGTATCTACCCCCATGTCAGCATCTGTGGCATCTGTGGGCGAGCCAATGGAGGCCTCAACTGACGTTGGGTTGGGCCATATCGTAGCTCAAGATTTCGCCTCAAAGAAGACGGCTACCAGTGATCCATTGTCGCCGGAGGTCACTTCGGCCGCGGGTAGTGGCTATGTGTCTGACTCTAGTTGCTCGACGGATGGCGATACTAGTATTCGCAAGCATGCTGCCCCAGCGATAGCTCCACAGCCCTCATCTGCATCAGAGCCCGAGTATCCAACGAAGCCGATGACTGAGCTGCCTTCAACACTGCCTGCAATCTCCGAACAGATTATCGAGGTACCTAATATCGCTGTTCTGCCCGCAACACCGAGCCCGTACGAACAACCCGAGCCGAAGTTTCAAAGCATGTCGGCGCCGGGCGCCTGGAATGAACAAGACGATGAAGAAGAGGAAAAGGAAAAGGAAAAGGAAAAAGATGAATATCACGTTCCAACAACATACGCAACTGTACAATTCGCACCGATCGAGACCCCTGCCACTTTCCAGCGACAGCTGAACGAGCCACCTGTCAACTCTGGTCGCGAAGGCGATAGCACCGATGACGACAGTAGCGTGTACAGCGACGCCTACGAAGACATCTCTGATATGGAGAGTGGCTTTGGAAGCATCAATGCAATCGTTGAAAGCCCGGTGATTGGATCGACTTCAAGCCCTAGCTTAATGACGTCCAGGTACGTTGACAAGAGCGTCACTGAGAGTCCAACTCCAATGTCCAAGAGAGAGCCTGCGGACACTGCTACGCGTGACTGGGAAGCTGCGAGGGCGCATTGGAGTGGCATCAATCGACCAAGAAATTATGACAACGCACCCGCCATGCAGTCTCATGAACGTGCGGAGAATGTTGCCGCTCATGTACTTCAAGCTCCTGTGCAAGAGGAAGAACTTCGAAGAGAGCATAAAACTGTAGTGCAAACGACCTCAAGGGATGTATCAAGTGATGCGCCACGCGTGTCAATGTCAGAGGCGCCGCCAAGTGCCTTAGTCTCTTCGCAACCTACGCAGACACCGAACAAGCCACTCAAGTCTGCTCTTAAGAAGTCTATGCCATCGCCCATACCTCCACCTGCGCCTGCAATCATCTCTAGTGTGCCTCAGATGAGGACGAGCATGCGAGGTGCTGTTCCCAGAGACGTGACTTCTGGACAGTCACAAATGAGGTCTACCATGCGCGGCAATACAAGTCCTGGAGGGAGAGCTGTACCGCAGATGCGTACCACCATGCGCGGCGATGGCCCCGTACCTACAACGAACACGATTTTTACTGCGTCACGCCAGAGTGCGCCCGTTGACACAAGACCATCAAGGGGTGCACTGCAGAAGAAGAATATTCCCGCTGCCAAAGCTGCGGCAAATGCTCAACCACAAAGTCTACCGGCTCCTGCTCCTGCTCCCAAGAAAGCAACGACGTCTGTACCAACATATGACAGCGATTCTGACGCGTCAGCAAGTAGTTTTCAGCGCAGTCGAGCACGTCGCAACCAAGGCGGTGGTTTTTCCAGGACCTCGATGAGAGGTGGGCCTACAGGTCCTACCATGAGAATGTCTGCGCCAGCGCCAGCTCAGGTTAAATCTATCTCGCCACCAAGAGCTTCTCAATCCAATTTTCGACAATCCATGCGGGCATCCTCACCGGCACCAGAGCCTGTAAAGTCATCCAAGTTTAGCATTAGGTCTTTGTCGCCTGCAGGACGCTTTCGCAAGAAGCCTAAGAACGAACCATCTATGCCTGTGTTCTCAAAATCCATGCCAAAACCGACTACGATCGAGAAGCAGTCAAAAGGGAGGACATCGACCCCAGCCAAGTCTAGCTCTTTCAAGAGTCGTTTCGCGGATTCAAGCGACGAAGATGATGACCAACCAAGGCGCTTCACAAGTCGCTTTGAAGATTCCGATTCCGAGCCTGAACAATACGAGCTGCCTCCCGGTCTGGCCCCTGTGCGAGGTATTCCACGTAAAGCTGGTGAAGAAGACGGTGACTCCACAGATCTGGAAGAAGAAGTCGAAGTGCCAAGGTCTTCTATGTCAACTCCTGCTAAATCCAGTGTTATCAATGGGCATACCAATGGCTTGGCAAGTCCACAGGGTGCTGCGTTAGCTGCTGGATCATTACGCGACACCAAGCATGCACCCACGTCACCAGCCCAAAAGACGAAGCGTGGCTTCTTTGGTATCGGCAAGAAGAAGGCAACCCCTGTACTGGTCCCGGTTGCTATGCAGCCCATCCAAACCGCACAGTCTACATCGACGACCTCAGACATTCCTTTACCGCCACAATCACGCAACCATGAGACTGGCGGTCCCTTGACGCCCATCGGCGAAGATGATAACAAGGAGCTCGGCGCCTCGCCACAAGCAGCTACAGCCTTCTCACAAATCAAACAATCTCCCCGACCACCAAAACTCCAGCGCCGTTCGACTCCAGATTGGCCCCTGCCACCACCTCCACCTGTCACTGATGAACGTCCCATGAGCTCAGACGGCGTCGCAAACAGACCGCATTTCGGCAAGCGGCAGTCCAGCCAGTTTTCCACTGCCACATCACCCGTGCTCGATGCGCATGGCCGGCCTATAAGCTTTGGGCGAACAGGGAAGAAGAAGAAGTTTCAAGGCCTCAGGCGGGTCTTTGGAATCAATGATTAGGTGGCGAAAGGTGGCTAATGCGATTGTAGTGTTTCGCGGCGGGATCACCTTCGCGCCCGGATGCACAAACGGTCTTCGCCCTCTGTCGGCTCTGTTCCATCGGTCGGCACGTTTGCCCGCGCTTCAGCTATTGTGAGCGGGTGCTACCGTCCGTCTTCCCCGGACCATTACGATCTCTAGGACCACGTGCATCAGATTGCACAATCAGTATGACTTTCTCACTCCCGCTGTTTTCAAGCGTGTGCCTTCTTCTCTAATTGTTTACTTTGTTATGAACCGGATCTTGTTTTGGATCACAAAAGATACCATTGGACGGATACTATTGGTGCGGATAGACTCATGCGCTTTGACGCGCCGCCTTCGCTTGGATTGAGAGATGTTTGATCATATTGACGAAGATATTTGTGAGAATTGGATCACTGCAGACAGGGGAGTGCGCAAGATGTACATAATTTATAATCGAGACGTTTGAATGTATAAGGTCCTTGTGCACATTCGCGTAACCCGCTCGCAGATGGAACGACTGTTACGCGTACTACTGATCGATACAGGTGTAATAGATTTGAGAAATGTGGGAGTGTTGCATCTTAGCCAGGAGCAGCGTGAAACCAGACGAGTGAGATTACTTGAGGCGATCAAAGAATTGTCACTCACATGCTGCAGGAGACTATATCCAGTGCTTTGCGGATGCACACCGTCATCAGATCGAGGTCATATAAACATCCACATACATTGCCAACAAGCTCAAACATTGAATAGAAGACACACGAAGGCTTGTGTGACCGGGTTGTGCCACGCCGCAGGTTGTTGTGGGGCGAGGGCGTGTGGCGAGAGGGAGAGAGAAGCTATGAGGACAATCGAAGGCGAGCAGAAAGCGCTAGTACATGGGTGTCATGACGTGGTTGCTCCTTTCTTCGCTTACACTTTGAACTCTGGTAGTTCGTATTGACTAGCCTGAATAGCTAGGTGTTCGAGAACTGCATCTCACGATCGTGTCGCCAGCTTGCTCGCGTTACAGAATCCCTACTCTTCCTGGCTGTTGATCTACAGGCTCTTGGAGAACGGAAACTGAAACAATAGCATTTTAGCTCCGTCTTGTGAACCCCTTTTGCCCATTACAGCCACCGCTTTCGAGAAACCCACTCGATAAGAGTAGGTGGTGCCGTTTCTACAAAGACCACTGGTTGACTCTTTCGTGCAAGGATAGACCTTCAGAGCTTGGGCAGCGAGTGCAATCTTCCCGGGACTATCAGCTTCGAGAACAATATGATCTTTGTTGTAACTCCTGGGTGCAGTTGAGGATACAGGATACGGGCCCAGCTCGTACAAGATTTGGAGCTCATGTACTCCAACTTCACCAGGTTCCTCAACGCACTGATGGGCTCGGCCTATGTTCGAATAATCAATGTACTTCCATGTAGATCGATATGATTCAAGCTTTGTTGGTGTAGGAACAGAAGAAGCTTTAAATACCATTTAGTCTAGACTCATAGTGTGAAATACAAGAGTAGAGAGTTGAGGCCAACATACGGTGCTAGATGAGTATTCGGGACATCAAATCAACCAGTCTTGGTCCCAACAGGAGTCATGAAGTAGGCGATCTACCCATGCAGGGTGTGCCTGGCCACTGAATTCGATGGAATTAACTCTGTTGGACAAGGACTTGGCGTTGAGCAAAGATTGAATGTCAAGAAATGGTAAGGACATTGCGTTTTTAGTCTTTGCCCGGAATTGGAAATTCGCGTCGATGTCACCTTTAGGATGGACTTCTTGAACGATCAGCACTACCAGCTGATAAACATGGCTGAACTTCTCATCTTCGCGCCCGTAATCAGAATCTCATTCGGATTCGAACGCATAGAGGTTCAGTGCGTCGCCCAAACAAGGGGGTTTCGTGTAAATTTAAACTCTCTTGAGGTCGTGCAGGGTTACAAGCGCTTCTTCTAGGATAATGGTATCGAGACCAGACTTGTCGATGCTTAATTGCAGGCCCTTGTGTCAAGTTAGGTCCTCGATATCGATGGTAAGACTTGAGACCACAGAGCGGATCCGCTCAATATTGGTTGAGACTCACTTTACAAAGGGCGATAGCTCTAGGTGCCGCACAGCCTCTAGCAGTATTGCGGAGCTAAGAAGATGGAGAAACGTAATCGTGTGCCGGGAAAAGCACCGCCTGAATGCAGTCGTGGACTGTGATCTCATTGATGTACACGCATATTAAATGTGGAACAAAGCAGTATCATCAAGATGTTCGCACACTTTACCATAAGCCCTTGCAATAGATCAAGGAGACGGAAAGGATGCTTGGTCTTGGTGAAGGACATTAACTTCTGGTAATTCCGCAGTGAAACACGCGGGCTGAGGGCGGTTTGTGTGTGTATCAGATGAAGAAATCAGTCGATTTTAATGCTGGCGTAGCAGAGGAATAATCAGTTGAGAACAGAGCTCAGTGCTGTAGCTTCATGAACCAACAGTACTAGGCCATGACCTGCTTCCCTATGTCTACTTCAGCGCCCACTATTAAAAATTGAGCTACATATAACGTAATAGTAAGGCAAATGGTATGTAGGTAGATGATTGAGAATATTATGAGCTTACCAAAGGTATCTAACCTTTATTGTTCGGCTGACAACTGCCCAACGCCGTTCCAGTTGCCAAGATCCAGTCTATGATATCCCATAACACCATAAACTTTATCTGAAATGACAGAAGCCACTATAAAATATACAAAAATAGGGTCTGTACTGATACCCCTCAATACCCCAAACAGCTCGGCCGAAGATACCTTTTACAGCAGCCCCTAAAGTCTTCGTTGCTTGGTCGGCTGAAACATGCTTGACCCTTCTCGCTTCCTCTTCGTCGCTGGAGTAGCCCCAGCATTATTAACTGAGGGCTTTGGCCTAGGGGCATTGAACTGCTGGCCAGCTGGCAGGGACGTTCGAGGTGGCGCTACACTCTGCTGCGGTGCTGTTGCTGGTCGCTGTTTAATCTGCTGACTCATGGCCGGCTTTGGGATTCGTCTCTCAACAGCAGATGCAGAGGCTTGCTTTGACAGGACCATGGTTTTTGGCGCCTCATGCTGTGCCATCCGGACCAGTCGTTCTGGAATCTGCGACACCATGTTCCTTCTCATAGCCAGTTGATGCTGCGGTGTTTGCGCAGCCTTCGTTCGCGCTTGATTGCGATCAAACATGCCTCTCTTGAGCTTATCCATAGCAACCTTCCCTGTCTTCGCAGGTGGAGCAGCGTGCCCAGAGCTTCTATTGCCCCAGAAATTGTTGCTGCGAGCACCATAACTACGACTTGTGGTCATAATCAGAGTCTTGTTGACATCTCTATCCGCTTGGAGAGCTTTCATTTGTTGCTTCAGTTGATTCTCTTGATACAACTTCTCCTTCTCCACATCTCTCATGAGCTTTCTGTACACCTTGCTCCAATTCCTAGGATCGCTTGGTTTATGCGGCTTCTTGTCCCAGTCAGGGACATCTCTTCGAATGTATCTCATCCATATGTCCTCTGTCTGGCCTTGTATCTGTGGGCAGTTTTCCTCGAGCTCCTGCAGTTGTGTTGGATTTTGGATATGACGAAGGACAGGTTCGAGGAACGAGAACGGTATGTCTCCTATATCGTTGAGCATGTCGATATTCTTGATAAGACGCTGTCTTGCAAGCTCATAGAGAGTTGGAACCGGCATCGTGAGGGTCAACTTGGGGATTTTGGAGTTCGATATGGGAGAGTTCGATGACAAAAAGACGAGCGAACCAAGCGTTTTGGAGTCGTGCCAGCACCAAATACAGCAACGATGATGCGAATTAAGTCCAGAGATACGATGTAGGTCTTTGCGAGGCTATTTGCAAGCAACCAAGGGTTTTACGAGCCTCCCTCAGGAGTGTCGAGTCAAGATGCGGCAATCCGTAGGTATTCTGGCGAAGAGACGGGAGGGTTCAGAAGTGTTCAAGGGGTTTTCAACATGGCGAATCTTTTGTCAACGAAGACTCCTTCTAAAGCACAAGATTTGCGAGCACTAATTCAAAGGCTGATATAAACATGTGTCAAAGAGTGAGCGGGCAGGGTGACGTTGGATCCGCGGATAAGCAGCGATATCCTGGTCTAGCGCATGGCCCATGCTTTCACGATCAGAACTGCGAGGTTCATTGATGCAGCAAATAAGCAAACTATCAACCCAAAGACACCAAAGTCTTTCGTACGCATATTCAGAAAAATCATGGCAGTCAAAGACTGGTCTCTACTGCCACAAGCGGATGAAGGCAAGCCCATGAAGTCTGCTTCGAAGCTTACTATCTGACTCTAGTAGATGCCCTCCACAATGTCTCTCGACTTCTAGCTGTCGAGGCTCGTCCATACCAGCAAGTCGCCGGCCGTCTACTCAAAGAAAATTTCTTCGATTATGCGCGACCAAGGCAGCTACCCTCGCCACCTCCGGATGCCTCAGCCACTCAAGAAGAGGTTATGGCCAAGGTGGCCGAACGCGAACATCAAACACGCAAGGTTGAGAGCTGGCGAGAGAACATCATGAACGAGCTTTCCATGCTGGACTATGCGATTTTGCGATTTGAGTTCACAATTAATAGCAACCACACCGAACGCGAGCGTTATGCGGTAGAGAAAGATGGTATCACAGCGAAGCAGCAACATGTCAGAGACACCATTGAGGAGCTGCGCGTGAATCTGGTTGATGCGAAGGAGACGTTGGCTGTTCGCAAGACCTATGACGAACTGACGGATAAGATCACAAGCAGTAAAATGCTTAAGCCTCGAGACGAGCAAGCGTTGGCGCACGCAAAGCTAGATGAAGAGATCGCAGAGCTTGAGCATGAAGTGCAGTCAGCTAAGAACACATGGGAAGAACGCCGCATACAGTTTGGCCGTATCGAAGAGGAAGCGAGGGAAATGCTGCGCATGATCAAGGACGAGAAAGAGGAGGCAGAGCGAAAGGAGGGCATGATGAAGGACGGCGACGAAGACGGGGAAGGTGAAGGCAGCACTTCTAGGGGGGATGCCAGTCATGTCGGGACTCCAAGACCAGACGGTGGAATGACACCCACACACCCCAATCTGAGCGGAGAAGGGTCGCAGACGCTAAAGGTGCCACCGCAAGACAGACTGAAGCCATTGTCGAGAGACGTCAGTACTGCGCCATCGCCTGCGCGATCATTTGGGCACGAAGACATGCCAATGGCAGACTCTGGTGCACCGTCAAGAGATGCGGAGGCTGAAGACTCGGACGGCATCGACGAAGGAGAAGACCTTGAAGAGGGCGAGGAAGATGGCGAGGCTTCACCAGACAAAATGGACGAGTCATGATCAACGACTCTACCTTCGTCTTCATTGCTATATTCGTTGCATAGCGTGGTGTTCAGGTTGCGATGGCCGTACATGTCATTTGTTCATTCAATCATACTTTGGAGATCCTGCGGTAAGCCTTACGATGACCCAGCGACAACTTTCTTTCCTGCTGCAATGGCATCTTCTGCCTTCTTAATCTCTTCTGATGATGTATCACCATCTGCTTCCTTTCTACGCTCCTGCCCTCAGTTAGTATATCGCCCAATTCTTCGTCGATGCAAAAGCTTACAAGTTCCTCTTCGAGCTTCTCGACCGCCTGTTCAATTCTTGTGCGAATGGTAGGGAGGACATTCTGTGTCTCCTGAAGTGCTTGCTTCTATTCCCGTATTAGTTAAATGGAAGAGTCTGGAGCATTGCATAATTACCTCTTGTCTCAATGTGTACTCCTTGTTATTGTCACCTTCGCTTGCTTCAAGCTTCTTGATGCGCTCTTCTTGATGCACAAGCTCTTTGTGGTAGCTAGCTTCTTCCTTGACCAACCGCGTAACAGAGCCGATCGCAACAGCAAGCTTCGAAGGTGGTGCCATATTGATCGAAATTGAATTTGGGTGTCGTTTCGTAGGTTCTCCTGAAACTCTGAGCGGTTCCTATTTCCAGTTGCTGCCTTGACACCGTATGCTTGTTGCCCTGGCCGACGAAATTCATCGCGGGGCTATCGATAAAGGCAGGCACTACCCCATATGTAGTTAGATATCAACCACTTTACGCGCTCCACGTCCCCTTTCGCGTGAACAACGCGTCGTTTTAGCCCACCTTCACGCCCCTCCTCAATACCCAAACATCGCCGTTGCCTTCTTTCGTACACAGCGTTGTGAGAATGTCTTCTCCTTCGAAGAGACGCTCGCAGCGCTCTTCAGCATCTGCCACCCCAAGAAGAGCAATACGAAATTCTCAAATTCCCTCAAGTCCTGCACCTATGGGGGCAGAGGATCAGCTCCAGTCTGAGGCATCGCAGGCTACATCTCGTGGACTGCTGGCTACACCAAGTGGGTCAAGGCTCCAGTCTGGGTCGACACAATCGCAATCGCCCTTGTTCTTTCGCTCATCGCCGATAAATGAATCTGCAAGGGATGCAGATGACATAGCTGAGAGTGATGGCGGTGCAACACCAAAGGCCAGCGCCATGAACATTGGAGGTTAGTTGTGCATTTTCACTTAATCGAAATAAACAACTGACAAGAGTAGACTCCTCGCCCATCCACTACGCCTCCAGCTCTAGCCCTGGCCGTGCTCGCAATGCGCAAAATACCGACCTTCATAGCAGCAGTAGTGCCCTTTTCGTTCGAGGCTCCGAATCAGTAGCCCGTCATCGAAGGAGTGATATTAACTCTGATGTATTTGGTGCGAGCTCAGCCGGTGGTCAGCGTCGCAGAATGTTTGTTGATGAGCATGGCATGCCTGTCGGTGATGTCTCGGATGCGGCTACATTCTCGAATATGAACCCGGATACTTCAGATGCGGATGCTTTGGGTGGTAACACTTCTCGTATCATCTGGGGAACTAATGTATCTCTTGTAGACGCCAGGCATGCTATGAAAGACTTCCTAATGAACTTTCAAAGGAAATACCGTCTGATACTGGAAGGCGAGCTGGAAGAAGGTATGAACTTGCCCGCAGAGCATCCAGCTATGGCTAGAGAGTACGTCGACATGATGAAGATGATGCTTGAGCTCGGTATCACACCCCTTAATCTGGATGCCCGCAACCTGAAATCATACCCACCTACAAGGAAGCTGTGGCATCAGCTGCAAGCATATCCAAACGAAATTATCCCTATCATGGATGTGGCTATCAAGGACGTTATGCTTGAACTCGCGGAGAAGCGCATGGCAGAGATCAGAGTGCAGTTCTCCCAGCAACAACGCGGTGCGCAACCTAGGACTCGTGATTCCAGCTCTCTGCCGCCTATGCTGAGCTCAGACGCACCAACACCTGGGGCTCCTTCACCTGTACCGTTCGCAGATATACCGAACCTAGTCAGCGAGGTTGATCAAAAAACCTACAACGTCAGACCTTTCGGTCTGGACAACACCATCAATTTGCGCGAGCTGAACCCTGGGGACATGGACAAGCTAGTCAGTGTAAAGGGACTTGTCATCAGGACGACACCTATCATCCCGGACATGAAGGACGGTAGGTCAATTTGATCATACTTGTGTAACTGTGCTGATATATGTAGCTTTCTTCCGTTGTGCAGTTTGTAATCATACCGTCAGAGTGGACATTGACCGCGGCAAGATCACTGAGCCAACTAAGTGTCCGCGCGCTGTTTGCGAGTCACCTAATTCGATGCAAATCATTCATAACCGTTCTGGGTTTGCCAACAAGCAGGTTATCAAACTGCAAGAAACGCCTGACAACGTTCCCGATGGCCAGACACCACACTCGGTTTCACTTTGCGCATACGATGAACTGGTTGATGTGTGCAAAGCAGGTGACCGAGTTGAGATTACTGGTATCTTCAAATGCAACCAAGTCCGCGTCAATCCTCGTCAGCGATCGGTCAAGAATATCTTTAAAACCTACGTTGACGCACTGCACATTCAAAAGGTTGATAAGAAGCGCATGGGCATCGATACATCGACAATCGAGGAAGAGCTTGCCGAGCACGCCGCTGGTGATATTGAGGAAACCCGCAAGGTATCTGAGGAAGAGGAAGCGAAGATCAAGGCAACCGCTGCACGTCCTGATGTCTACGAACTCCTATCCCGCTCGCTCGCACCGAGCATATACGAGATGGATGACGTCAAAAAGGGCATCCTACTCCAACTCTTTGGCGGTACTAACAAGCAGTTCGAGAAGGGTGGCAGCCCGAGATACCGAGGGGACATCAACGTTTTACTCTGCGGTGATCCCTCGACATCAAAGTCTCAAATCCTACAGTACGTCCACAGGATTGCGCCACGAGGTGTGTACACTTCTGGAAAGGGTTCCTCTGCTGTCGGCCTGACTGCATACGTAACTCGTGACCCGGAAACCCGCCAGCTAGTACTCGAATCTGGAGCTCTTGTCTTGTCTGATGGCGGTGTATGCTGCATTGATGAGTTCGACAAAATGTCCGAATCCACTCGATCGGTGCTCCACGAAGTCATGGAACAGCAAACTGTCTCGATTGCTAAAGCAGGCATTATCACCACTCTTAATGCCCGCAGCTCCATCCTCGCATCTGCGAATCCTATTGGCTCTAAATACAACGTCAATCTCCCTGTCCCCCAAAACATAGACCTTCCCCCTACCCTCCTCTCCCGTTTCGATCTTGTGTACCTCGTCCTCGATCGCATTGATGAGCAAGCCGACCGCCGCCTCGCCCGCCACTTGGTAGGTATGTATCTCGAAGACGCGCCCGAGAATGCCTCGCGAAACGAAGTTCTCCCTGTCGAGTTCCTTACAGCGTACATATCCTACGCACGATCCAACATCCATCCTAAGATCACTGAGCCCGCGCAAAAGGCCCTCGTAGACGCCTACGTCGCCATGCGTGCACTTGGTGCAGATGTTCGGAGCCAGGAACGTCGTATCACTGCTACGACAAGGCAACTGGAGTCTATGATTCG
The DNA here is from genome assembly GCA_026120165.1 of Leptosphaerulina australis. Taxonomy (NCBI): domain Eukaryota; kingdom Fungi; phylum Ascomycota; class Dothideomycetes; order Pleosporales; family Didymellaceae; genus Leptosphaerulina; species Leptosphaerulina australis. Next base: position 49,906 of record JALRMI010000122.1, read on the forward strand.
TCTCTCCGAGGCACATGCTAAAATGCGTCTCTCTGAGGAGGTCACAGCTGATGATGTTAATGAAGCGGTTCGCTTGATAAAATCTGCACTCAAACAAGCTGCTACCGATGCGCGCACCGGTCTTATCGACATGTCCCTACTGACCGAAGGCACATCAACCAGCGACCGCAGACGTAAGGAAGACCTCAAACGCGCTGTGTTGGCGGGGCTGGACGAACTGGCGGGTGCAGGACAGAGTGTTAGAATGAGTGACTTGGTCAAGCATGTCAGGGAGGGGGCGAGTGAGCAGGTTGAGAACCAGGAGTTCTTGGAAGTGCTGAGAGCGGCGGAGGCGGAGGGAAGCGTCCAGGTCAGTGGGGAGGGGCCGAGGAGGACAGTTAAGAAGATTGTTGGGACCTTCTAGAATCATGTACAAAGTATGAAGATGACATTGGATAAAACGAATCTACGTCCTGAAGCGCAATACCGGGGATACAGTGCTAGTGCATCGACCCGTTTCCGTGCATTTCTCCTGCTAAGGAGTTAGGCGCCGATCACTTTAGCATTATGTGTGTCCTACATGATATTCTTTCAGGCCGTTTTCCACTCATCAAATTCATAAGAGCATGGCTCTGGCACATTTACTGTCTATAGGGCTATCGTCTTTTCTCCACCACCTGTCGTTTCCTAGATAATCACATCTCTCGAACATTGCTACTCACTTAAAGGCACTGGAAACACTCGATTTCAAATCGCACGATCCCCCTTCTTGTGTGCTGTCCTTGCATTGCGGCTTTGTTTCTAGGCCAAGTACAGTACAATGCGGGTGTTCACAGGTGCAGGTATCATTTCATGTTTTTGGGTGTACGTTTGAGCATTCTAATAGACTGTGGGATATGAGGCTCTCGTATACTAAAGAGGTCATGGCAAGATTGGACGGTGGTGGAGATGTTGTGTATTTCTGTCCTGGGTTGTATATGTAGAAGGCTGCAGGTGCGACACAGGAGTTTGGTAGCGAGTTTGACGAAGATAAACCTCCCACAACACGCTTTCCGATGTGTGCTTGCCATCTTACCTTGATCTGCCGCAGCACTTGCGTCAAAGTCGTAGAAGACCTTGATGTATGTCAAGCTCATCAAGGATGACTTCTATTGCCAGTTTGCTGCATCCTGAGTGATGCAAACCCCATTGGTTCATATGCAACCTAAGGTGCTGAACCGCTACAACTGAATCGAGCAGCACAGGATCTAACAAACAAAAGCCTGCTACTTGTCTCAATCCTTCGGAGTTCGAGTAAAGGAGCTTTGAAAATTGTTGGGTAGCGAGTAGTGGCTCAAAGCAGCATTTCGCACATGCTGATTATAATCGTCTGCTTTGGTCGTCTCAACAAGCCTTGGCTGCTTACGTATATCTGTCAGATGCATTGAGAGGAAGCAAGGGCTAAGCAACATTCCGCAAACTTTGCAGCAGAGTGATTTGTTCTGCATTTTAGTAACTAAATTGGATCCGGTCAGAACGAGCCTCTTCTGAAGTCCTCTTGTCCGTGTGGTGTAGATGCATAGGCATCACAGACTGTCTGAGATTATGGTATTCCTCAAACAATCAAAGTGCGGGCAAGCCATCTTGTTTCTTCGCAGGTGAGATCTGGGCATCGGGAATTGCGGTTAAATCTGAATTTGCAGCTGGGGGTGTGCGAGTACAAAAGAGATGTGTGCAACTCATGATGGTGGCTGGGCGACCACGACTTCTCCTTGTCTTCACAGAGACCATGGATGTGTAGTGCAGAGCAAACATGGCATACCTTGGCCGTCTCAATAAAGCCATCAAAAACGGATACGACGTGTACTTCATCCTTGAACTTCCTCCTGGGCTGCGAGAAGATATCTAAGCATGTTGGACAGAGCAATGAAGGGGAGAGGGAAGTGTGCTGCGGATGCTCACTTGTGGCCTGGGAGACTTCGCGTATCAGCTCCTTGGTCGTTGAAAGCTGGAGGTGTTGGTCTGTTTCTTCTCCTTATTCCTGACCCAGTACTCACGACGTACTAAATCGAATAGTTTCCGTTGGAAGTGTCATTGCAGTGCGGATGTGGAGGCTGACGGTTAGGCAATTATTGGTGAGGTTGGAGTGGTGCGACCTGAAAAGAGGTAATAGTGGCCTGAGCTGCTCATACAGCAAAAATGTATAAGCCAATAACTTCAATACTATCCAGGATAGGTTCCGTATATTGTCTGAGTATACTGAGGTATTTAGTTGAATATGGTGAAGACGTCAGCGGTTCGTTCGATCCATTAGGCTGATCAATCTGAGTCATCTGCAGCGCTGTCATCGCTACCATCAGCTTCGGATACATCTTTACCTTCGTCCTCATCATCATCACCTTGGTCATCACCACTAAACTCGTTCTCATCGTCGTTGTTGTCCTCACTCATTTCGTCGTCATCGCTGAATTCGATCTTCTGCACGGGCACAGGTCGAGCAGCAGCTCTGCGCCTCGGCCTACCACCCGTGTCTTCAGTCTTGCCCCAAGATGCCTCACCTTCCTGGATTGCCTCGAGGTCTTTGGCAAATTCTCTCTTCTCCTTGATCCTGGCGGCTTTCTCGTCCGAGTACCTGCCTTCCATGCCGGCGTCTGATAGCATGCCTTTCAGGTGTTTGATCTTTGCTTTTGATGTGTCGAACTTTGCAAGCTCCTTTGACCAGACCTTGCGAATACCGCACTTTACAAGCCAACTTTGCAGCCGCTTAATTTCAGCCTGGTCTGGATCGTCGGTGGTTTTACTCGTAGTTTTGGCTTTTGGTTTTGCAGGCTCCTTCTTCACAGCTGATGCCTTCTTCTGTCGCTTGTTCTTTGCCGGTGACTCGTCAAATAAGCTTGAAAGTTCGCTTTCCGAGATGTCGCCCTTGTTGCTTGGGGTTGTCTTCTTAGCTTGCTTCGCGGGTGTTGTCGTGCGTTCGCCACCACTGTCTTCATCGTCTGCCACAACAGGTTTCCTTCTCATCATAGGTCTCCTTGGAGATGCATCTTCTTCGTCCGAGTCTTCTCCTGCAACACTCTTGACTCCCCGAGCAGGCTTCTTCGCAGGCTCGCTCTCTGCATCAGAAAACTCATTTGACACCTCATCGTCAGAAAATATGGCCTTCCTTTTCTTCTGTGGTTGCTTCTTGAGCGGGGCTGCCTTTCTTTTGGCACCTTGCTTGCTCTCAATCTTGGACTCAGCTTTTTTCGCGGTTACTTTCGGTTTCGAGGTTTTCGGTGTAGGCTTTATTGGCTCAGCTTTGGGTTCGTCGCTGCAGTACTTATTCTGCATCTTTATTAGATGTATTTTACAATAAAACGCAGTAGAAGTCTCACAACTGCCTCCACTATTATATCTCGGCTCCTCTGCTTCCAATCAGTGCTTTTGAGAAAACCGGTTAATAGGCCAAGCTGCTCTTCTGCACGCGTTCGCACGCGCTTGACAGTCAAGTCATCTATGTTGCCAGCCTTGTACAGCGAAATGACAACCTCACAAAGCTTTTTGGCGATAACTGCCTCTGAAGGTTGTGCTGAATCAGACATGCTGCGTGTTGATACAATGAGATTGTGGTGATGTTTGCTTTTGACGCGACTGGCGCGCTGCGATGACGGTCTACTAGCGCCTGCCCCCAAGGAGCTTAGTGCAGGAACGCCCAACAGCTTCACTCTAGCGCTGCGGGGGTTGCCCAACTGTACATACAAAAACTGAGGTGCTTTAATGGCTCTAACAGGGCCGAATATATTTGCATATTGGCATTGAAACCCTAAAGTTACTTTTATCATTGCATCAATGCATGTGCAATGAACAAATAAGAGCGGGGTGGCTCACTTGGTTCAACTCACCGCCCCATGTGAAGTGAGTTACTTGGTCTGAGCCCACCGCGGGGAGTTCAACCGACGTCACAACTGTTTTGCCAGTTTGCGCATTACTTTTGCCGTTTCTTCAACAATCCACGAAACATTCGTTGGCTTTCGCTGCATGACACCTGACTTGATTCGCCCTAAGATTAGAGTGCCCTAACCTTATTCCTTCTTTGGCTGCAGATTGCTCTGTGGTCTGCCTTGGTTGTTCTCCTGGCGAATCGTCGATTCTGCTAGAACCCACTTCCTGTGTAGAGCGGGTCCCTTCAACAACCAAAATCATTCTTTCGTCACCCACGCGCTTCTCGGAAAACTTCGTTCTTCCTGTGGCTTCTTTCACCTACATCTCTGCGATCGTCGCTCATCAACGCCTATCTTTGCTCTATCGTCGTCGGCTGCCTAGTACTGTTCAACGCTCTTTCGGTGAACGTACTTCACCTTGCAACCACTTACCCTACATACTCCACCTCAACTCGAACGCAACCTATATCATCGAGTACAGATATGTCGTCGGACACACCTACAAAGCTGGTGAGGGAGAAGCAGAACGAGGGTCGCCTGCTGCTCGTCTCCAATCGTCTGCCAATTACCATCAAGCGCGCAGATGAGGGCAAGTACGAGATGTCCATGTCGTCTGGAGGCCTCGTCAGTGGTCTTAGTGGACTTGCAAAAACCACCACTTTCCAGTGGTATGGCTGGCCCGGTCTGGAGGTACCAGATGATGAAGTCACAGGCCTCAAGGATCAGCTTAAGAGCGAGTACAACGCCGTGCCCATCATGCTTGATGACGAGCTTGCAGACCGTCACTACAACGGCTTCTCAAGTAAGTGTATCCTAGAACCAAGAGTCTGGCATTTGCAATGTAACTAACAATAGCTCGCAGATGCCATCATGTGGCCACTATTCCACTACCACCCTGGTGAGATCACATTCGACGAATCAGCCTGGGAGGGCTACACGGAGGCCAACCGCCTGTTCGCAAAGGCAGTTGCAAAAGATGTTCAGGACAACGATATGGTCTGGGTCCACGACTACCATCTTATGCTCATGCCTGCCATGCTGCGCGAAGAGCTCGGCAACACTAAGAAGAACGTCAAGATTGGCTTCTTCCTTCACACCCCCTTCCCCTCCTCCGAAATCTACCGTATCTTGCCAGTTCGCAACGAGATTTTGCTCGGTGTACTTCACTGCGACCTGATTGGTTTCCATACATATGATTACGCTCGTCATTTCCTCAGCAGTTGCTCGCGTATCTTGTAAGTCGACCATGAAACTGTGCTAATATATATACTGACCTGTGCAGGGGCCTCGCAACAACGCCGAACGGTGTCGAATTCCAGGGAAAGGTTGTTACTGTCGGCGCTTTCCCTATTGGTATCGACCCTGAGAAGTTCGACGAGGGTCTGCAGAAGCCTAAGGTTCAGGAACGCATCGCAGCGCTTGAGAAGAAGTTCCAGGGCGTCAAGCTCATCGTCGGTGTCGACCGTCTGGACTACATCAAGGGTGTGCCGCAGAAACTACACGCTCTTGAGGTCTTCCTTACCGAGCACCCCGAATGGATCGGCAAGGTTGTTCTTGTACAAGTCGCTGTCCCCTCTCGCCAGGACGTCGAGGAGTATCAAAACCTCCGCGCCGTTGTTAACGAACTCGTCGGACGTATCAACGGCAAGTTTGGCACCATCGAGTTCATGCCAATTCACTTTATGCACAAGTCCGTCTCATTCGACGAGCTCATCGCTCTCTACTCTGTCTCTGATGTCTGTCTTGTTTCGTCGACGAGAGACGGCATGAACTTGGTGTCCTACGAGTACATCGCTACACAAGAGAAGCGCCACGGCGTCATGATCTTGTCAGAGTTCACTGGTGCCGCACAGAGCTTGAACGGCAGCTTAATTGTCAACCCATGGAACACCGAGGAGTTGGCAGACTCCATTCACGACGCTGTCACCATGGGTGATGAGCAGCGCAACCTTAACTATCAAAAACTGTCGAAGTACGTCAGGAAGTACACTAGTGCCTGGTGGGGCGAGTCGTTCGTGAATGAACTTAGGAGGATCTCACAGACCGCCGACCGTAAGGTGCGCTTCAACACTCCTAAGACTGAGGACACATCCGCCGTCCAGGATGACAGCACCAACGGTACATCGACTGCCAAAGAGGACAATACTCCTTCAAAGGACATAGAGTCTCACCCCGCGACAGCAGTCGAAGCATATCAAGAGCACAAACAGGATCTGTCTACTCGTACCAAGGAGTCTGAGTCGTGATCGTCAAACGTCGAGCCGATTAATCTCCTTATGACATAGACTGATATCCCCTTTCTTCTTTCATGACTGATATGACATAGAATGCAGTGGTTTGGTGCGGAGGACTTCCTATGGGTAGGTGACCTCGTAACACGCTTGATTTCCTCGGTCTTGTCGCAGCAGGTGGCTTGCAGCAGGCAGACTGTACCAATGAATTATACCCTCAGCCTCAGTGCCGCTACAATGCGCTGCAAAATGCAGTGTTTCCTTTATTACAAATGTGAACCATCCATCCCTCCCATGTAAACAGAGCACATAAGCTAGGCACTAGAACGACATATGTATCAGTGTTATGTTTTTATTACTATACGCCTTGCATTGCGCCGTAGGTGTGTTGAATCAACCTAATCAGGAAAGTCAGACTAAAAGTGTAGAACGCGGCGGCCAAACTTCATCCTCCCGCGAAAATGATTTCCCCGTGAAAATTTAATTTCAATAACGACAGTTGTTCTTGGCGTTGATCTCTTACCCTAAAGGTACTTCCAGCTTGGAGGTTTAACTGTCTGTTGAATAGTTTTTCTTCCAGAATTTTTAGATTGTATTCTCGTCCACAGCGTAGTGATACTACTTGATTGATTGATTGATTTTCATTTAGCGTCTATGGGAGTCTAAGACTATATAAGACGAGATGATCAGCTCATCTAGTAAGAACGTGATGTTTCTAGGGGTGGTCTTCAATGAAAGTACAAGAGATGTGGGTTGGGTCCCTGGAGCTGATGTACGTGTGTCGAAACAAGCGTACAAGTGGCAGTGATACTACTTGAATAGGCTGTCAAACCCGCAATATAGTAACAATACATATTCGATTTGCAAGATGGGCATGATTTCGATTCCTCTGTCAACCCTGAGTCAAATTCAGGTCCTATCTACACAACTATATCTTTTTCTTCACTCATTTGCTCTTCTTACTCCCCCTCCCACCCCTCGCGCTCTTCTTCCCTTTTGCCGCCGCTGTCGCACCCCGTCTACCGCCTGCAATCATAACCCTCACCTTCGCGACAGGGAGCACACTGACAACTTCAGGCTCTTTCCACCCACGAATCAGCTCAATCTCTCGCGGCCAGATACGTTCGACGTCTTGACTATGTTTGTCCGTCGCTTTCACATCTTTCCCGGCATTGTCCCAGATAGAGAGAACTTCCTTGACGGCCTTGCCACGTTTCGTCGAACCCGGCTGGATCTTCGCTTTATATTTGTAAGCCGCCAGACTTGCCCAGGGCGCCGCGACGGGAATGGCACTTAGAATCGTATCGCCCGGCAATGGGCGACCTGTAAAGGCATCCAAATTAAGCAAACTGGCCTTCAGGCCTTCATCATCCTCGCCCTCGTCATCATTCTCAAGCGCAGCCCGTCGCGCTTCTTCGGCCGCCTTGCCCTTGTCCTGCGCCCGCTGGTGCTGTTCTCGTCGGCGCTGCTTATTAGCTAGGGCCTCTTCTTCCTTCTTGCGCGCCTCGTTTGCGGCAGTTTCGGCGGCTACTTGACCAGACTTAGAGCCAAGGAGGCGCATAGCAAGGGCGCGGTCCTCTTCGTCTTGAGCCGCGTATTTCGTAGCCAGCTTCTTAGCCTTTCCTCGCTTACCCCGGGGAAGCGGTGCTGAGCTGTTCTTGGTGGCTTGCGATACGACAGTGCCCGGAGCGCGAGTTGCAGGCTTTGACTCGTCGCCAGCTAAATGACCTTCATCATCGTTTTCTTCTGCGGCAGCTGAACCGGGTACTGCGCTGGGTAGCTGACCCTTCCTCATTAGGCGGCGCTCTCGTGCTGATAAGTGACGGATGCCGGATTTACCACCCGCCTTATCCTCTTTCTGCATTTGGACGTTCTCATTGTCTGAGACACCAACGGTGGATTCATTCTGGGGTGAGGGAGCGTCGTCTGCTTCATCCTCTGAGTCAGCTCTCTGGCCTGTAGTCTTTGACTGAAGTGGATTAGAAGGTGCCTCTGCTTCAGAATCGGCGTCACTCTCATTCGAGTCGTCCATCTTCGCATCCGGAAAGTCTTCCTCAGAATCGGATGACATTTTTGCGTCTGGAAAAGCGTCATCGTCGTCAGTGGTGGCATCTTCCTCTGCCTGAGCTATCTTCTTTTCTTGTACCAGTTCTGCCTCTGCCTCGGCAGTTGTAGGGGCCAGACCACCTTGCACCCGATGTTTATGGTGTCGAGCTTTGCTGTCTTCGCTGATCTCGAACATTACACCAAGACCAAGGATGAGTTGTGCTGGCGGCAGAAACTCTTTTTTGCCTTTGATATTGAATATGCCGGGCGGCAAAAACTCTCCAGCTTGGCCAGTTTTGGTGACGCTATCAGCAAGGACCCACCAAGCCGACATAACAGCTTTCGAGTCCCATGCATCCGACGTACAGACCGAGAGATTGCCTGCTTGTGAAAGTGTCGACGGTGGTATGGGTGCATCAGGTGTGTTCGGGTTGTTCTTAATGATCATAGGGATAGATCCTTTCAAGTCGGAATGAACGTAGACATCTCCCTTTCGCAAGTATCTTCGGTAGATGATCTCATTCTGCTGAGCATCTTTACCACCGAGAACCAGGTACCCATCAGAAGAAATAAAGTAGATGTACTTCTCGAACCACTGCTGCTTACGTACGGGCCGCAAAACTTCCTTCTCTTGCTTTAGACTCTTCTTGAGATCTTCAGCAACTTTCTTCTCGTGACTCTTAAGCGCTCGCTCAGATGCTTGCAGTGTGCGCTCTTCTTTACTGGCAGCTGTCTTTTTTGAATCGAAATATTCCGTGGAGTTCGCCCAAGCAGATAGCCCAAGGTCGATATCGACTTCAAGCTTTGGTTGCGCAGCTTCCTTCACAGGTGCAGCCTTCTTCTTTTTGTCCTTTTCACCTTCATCATCATCAGAATCTTCGCTCACTGAGCTAGTATCGTTGCCCTCGTCTTCTTCATCTTGACCCTCGATCCAGGTGTTCTCGTCCAGGAGCAGCGTAATTGTGTTCTCTTGGAGCTTCAGGGGTAGCTTGATTAGCTGTGCCACAGCATTTCCTGAGCTCTGCTCTCGCTCGATCAGACGTCCGATATCCACCCAGTCCATGCCCTGTGTGATCAACCCATTAATAGCATCAGTAGCTTCGGTCACACGGTGAACATTTGCGAGGATAGCTTCTGCCTTTCGGGAATCCAGCTCTTGTGCTTTCTGTAAGCCTCCAATACGCTCCTCGTGTTCCTTACGCGCTTTCTCTAGCTTCTTTTTTGCATACTGCTCGCGCTCTTGCAGTTTAGACTCGAGCTTCTGACCCTCGATGGACGAGAAGAATTCATCGACAGCCTTGCCAAAGGTATCAAATTCAAGGAATGTGAGATCTGAATTCTCAAACTGTGCGGGGCGGAACGGATGGAAGTCATCGTATAGTAGTCTACCCTTTTCGGACCTCTCTTCTTCCTGGCTTGGGGCTGCAGGGTTGGGCTTCGCTAGGATGTATCCCTTTACCTGATCTGGTTCTGTGATCTCCTTAGTTATCCTCAGGGCATTTTGTAAGACTGTCAGAAGCTGGTCCAGCAGACCTTCATCCGCAAGTACCTGCTCTGGCTTCAAAGTCGAGTCGTAGCTAGCAACGTATAATGCATGATCGACGAGCAGAGGAGGCAATTCAGTAATAGAGGTAGCTAGTGCTTTCCTTAACGCATCTTTTCCTGCCTTTTTGGTCTTTTTCGCATTGGCTGCAGGCTGCTCTTGTTGACGATCTGCAGCCTTCTGAAGGCCTTGGCAAATGCGCTCTTTCGTGAGCTCTGGTATACCATTGTAGTTTTGTCGCAATGACAGATTATACTGCAGCCCTACCCTGAGCTTCTCGTGCTCCTCGCCTTCTTCGACGTTTCGGAGGAGGGCTATTATATTTAGATCTCCGTCTGTCAGAACGATGTTGCCGCCAGCATAAAACTCCAAGTACAGTCGGTACAGTCCATCAGAGAATTGGAATTCGAGAATGCGATCGGTACCAACTTGGGAGATGGAAGTAACTCTCCTGGTCTTCAGGTACTTGCGTAGCTTGGCGACGAAGCCTGAGGGCGCAGCTGCTGTGGTGCGCGCATATTCGGTAAGATGGCAGCGGAAGCCAGAATCAATCAATAACTGCTCGCGATGGTCCGGTTTATGGAATTTGATCAGAAAAATACGCTGTGCGGTTGTTAGACGCGCATTTCATCATAGCTACAGAAAACCCGTTGCTTACTGATGAAAGATCATAAACGTTTGTAACTCGTAGCGAAGTCAACGCTTTTGAGAGCTCATGCGCAATGACCTGCGCAAATTAGCACTTGAACAATCACTTACAAATGTGCTGCTTACCTTCACGTCTAAGCTAGAAAATCGCTGCTTCATGTTTGTGTTGTGTGCAAAGTCTGGTGGGGTGGTGGGATCCGATGACGATGCAGTCCGCGCGCTAAGATACATCATCAATTGTACCTGGCCCTATGGTGACTTTCAAGGCTAATATATCACAAACAACAAATGAATGAACCTTCCCACTTTGACGTAGTCTCTCACTATAATATGCAAGTCAGTGAGGATGTTGGAATTCGCATTTTCGAATAAGATGCACCATCCTACCGGTCTATCATGCTTCAACCACCGAGTATGCCAACTGCTATGCCCTTTTGTCATTGAAAACTCCTGCAACGCCATGCCCATTTCGAAATCCAAGATCAGAGTCCCTGTCGTATCCTCTCAGCCAGCTGCCTCTTTCCAAAGTCCCACATGTTCATCAATCCCTGTTCTGAGAGATCGATATTCTTCATCGAGGTCATGTCCTGTGCAGGTGGTTTGCTGACACGAGAGGCAACAATTACGGGATCCGTCTCGAGAATGATGCCATCATCTACAAGCTCGTCGACAGCGAGAGACTGCAGAGGTCAGTGGTGTGCATATGTGATGTATAGGCTTCGGAAACATACCACAAGGTCATAGTTCTCGATAACCGTACGCTTGTCGACGGAGTTTCTATACTATGTTAGCCGTGGGTTTGAGCGTACACATTACGCCACTTACTTTAGAAGAATGTTGAGCGAGTCTCGCAGCGCAAGAACAACACTACATATCAATTAGCTAGCGTCCTTTGAATGCGATCTCGTACCATACCTGTACAGCAGAATCTCATTCTCCTCGGTGCTGCCAACAACGTAGAGCATCACGTCTGACTCCATCTTGAAAACTACAACTTTCTGGTCATACAAGATAATGTCAGTGGTCTGCTTGGCCGTCTTCTCTGTACGGTGTTAGATCAAGCCGAACCCTATTATCAGAAGTAATCATACCTAGCAAGCCCTTCTCAAAGGCCTTCTGATCCTTCACCGTCTTGTATGCGATCTGACCGGGGTAGTCTCCCTGGTTGCCCTGGGGAGGATGGGGATTCGAGTAGTACTTAGTGAGAATACGCGAACCATCGTCAATGGCAAGAATCAGGATCGCCTGAACGCTGAAGAGGGAAAGAGGGCGCGACATGGTAATAGTCGTATGTGTAGGTGTCGAGAATGCGCAGCTGATGGCTAAGCTTCAATTGTATGGGTGGGGTGTTGCAAGCTGTCTCCTTGCGCGCTCAGCCAGCGGAGAAACAGCCAATCACGGGAGTCGTCCAGCTCTGCATCAAAAGTTCCATCACGCTATGCACCACGATGTCTGACCACGCCAGCCAGCAGCGATGCCAACATTGACGCGCATACCCCTCACCTCGGTGGTCTGTCCATCAGCACCGTTCCTTGCACCTCGACTTCTTTGTGCCACCATTCCTTTCACTGTCGCCTGCGTCCAGCCCCAGCAACGATCTTTCTCAAGTACATCAAGATGTTACGCCAATGCAGCAAAAGGGAAGAAGAGTGGGAGGAGCTACTTCCTAGAAATGCGTAAAAGAGAGCAGCAACAAGCAAGACGAAAAGAGAAGGGTGAGAAGGATCCAAGTGAGATCTCGCCTGAAGTCATCCAGCTAGCATTACAACTGCAACAAGCATGTGAGGCTCGAGACGTGCAGCAACTCATGTCTCTGTATCCTGATGCCCTCGAAGCCGGCATAATCGACCGAAGATACACACACATCATATGTCAGGCCCTCCACACAAGCGTACGTCGGTCGGCAGCTGGGAGGGATAGTGCGAGACTATCTGATCTTCTCCTCTTTGTCGAGCAGATCATCTCTGACCTTCGAAGAGGGAAGCTGTCACCTCATCCATACGCCTATGTCCACTTATTGGGCATCTTTAAGGACTCCAAACGCTTCAAAGAGGGCCGTACGCTGTGGCAGTGGCTCGTTGAGCAAGACGAGACCCATGTTTCACAGCTTGCATACGGCGCTGCTATAGAGCTGATGGCCTATGGCAGCTTGATGCCCCTGTCTGAGTTGGAGCAGCTATATGAAGAGGGTTTGAAACGCTTTCCTGGCACGTACGCCGAGTACCACCTGTCGCCTGATGCTATTGTCCCTGATCGAACGCAGCCTGTGCACATTGTTGGTCTGCCTACCACATTGCTGCAAGGCATCATCACCGCCCGTCTTATATCACGCGACTGGAAGAAAGCTTACCTCGGTCTTGACACAATTCTGCGCCTCTACCCTGGTCAGACTCCACATCGTGTCTTCGAGCTTTTTATTACGGAAAGGCCTGTCTCAGAAGCCTACAGTGCCTATCTTCTTGCGTGTCGTTCTGGGGTACAGATAAGCGGTGGACAGCTTACCAACTTGTTGAACAGACTGCGAGTCATTATGACACAGGCCAGTTCGCTGGCAGACCGTTTCATGATCTTGCGTGCTATCCTTAATGCCCTTTACGCCTACCAACAATGCGGTGGAGGCCTCGCTAGCGTCCACGTTGGGCAATATATCAAAGCTTTTGAGTTCATGTTACCGGAAAAGGCTCCGGGACAGGATTTCACTAATGAAGAAATGGTGCTTCGAAATAGCATAGCAGTTACTGCCCATGAGTCTTTGGCTGGGTTGATCCAATCAGGTCTTTCGCCTGAAGTTCATCCATTCGTATCTCTCATATCGTTGGCTGGCAAACTACGAACTCCCAATTTGCTCAGATTGACACTTGAGGATGCGAAAACAGCAGGCATAACTTTTGGCCCGATCGAGCGGAGGACTCTACTTGCGGCTGCCGGCTTAATCAAAGACTGCAATCTGATCAAAGATTTATGGTCGCTCATCGTCAATAATGCTGAAAAAGAAGGCACTCAGATTAGTTACAATGACTGGATTACCTTTGCCAAAGCTTGCAGACGCGCTGGATTTCTACAACATTTCGAATTGCAGTTGCAGGAACAAGCACACGCCATTACAGCTTCTATTGAACAACGAGTCCGCCTTGAAGCAACCAATCGAGAACCTGAAAAAGCCAGGTTGTCCATTGAGCTCATGACTCCAGAACAGTTGAATTCTGAAATCAGCGCCCTCCAGGTGCAAATGGATAACATACGAGCTGTTCTTATGTCTGGGCAACCTCTCAGTTTCCAGAATTCTCCATTCTACATGCACATAGATCCTAAGCAGCCACCTTTAGGTACTGAGGAAGACTTGCGCGCCGTGTACGATGAGTTCACAACCGATCCTCACCAGCCCCCGGCTTCCAAAGATTCATCCGACAAAGCTATCGCGGCAGCTCTCAGTAAGACCGGAATTCCGCTTGATGAGCTGCGCTTCCACAACTGGATCAATATCCTGGAGATGACGAGTGCTGCTAGCGCCTATGAAGCCCTCCGCCAAGCTACTATTGACAAAGCCATCACACAGCGCAAATCGGTCAAAGACATCCCAGAAGCATTGCTCCTACACACAGACATCAAACCCGCGCAGACCCGAGTTGAACTACGAAACCGTATCAAAGAGCTGCGTACACCTGACCAGGTCTTCCGCAAGATCGGCAGCCAAGTCAAGGAAGACAAATTCAAACCCATGGTACACGACTTGGATGCAGATACATGGCACACGCCTAAAATGCACAAACATATTGCGAAAAGCTTTACTCTGCGCAAGTTTGAGTCGCAGAGTCCGGATGACGAGCACCAGTCCAAGACAGCTGATCCCTCAACAAGCAGGTGGCACACAAGGAAGACCATAAAGACGCACAGTGATGTTGCGTACGATGCTGCGCACGTGAACTCTAAGTTCGTAGCTTATGGAGATGAAGCGACCGATGCTGCTAGTGAGCCAGTGTCAAAGTCAGAGCCATCTGTTGCTAAGATCTCTGCTGGCTATTCTGTCCCGTGGACATCATCGTAGAGCATACACTGTATATACGCCACTTCTTCGTAGATACCACTTTAACCGTATTCTAGCATACCACCATGGCAGTGTGATCGTTATGTACAATATCGGAAACAACTTCAGTATCTCCACTTTAGCGTACAAGAATTGGCCAACATAGATGTCATCTCCCTACTGGTTCTTTGTCTCTGTGCTAAGCCTGTCAGCCAACTCCATTTATGGACCAGGTTCAAGTCCATGGCACACGCCAATAACCCCACGTATTTTTCTAGAAACCACCATTCCAACTTGGGACTCGGTCAAGATATAATACGAAGCTAGCGTCAGACATCTTCGAGAAGAATGAACGCTTGACTTCGATCGGCCCTATTGCGCATTGCAAAACACAGCATGGGCTGGAGCATCATGAAGTGTCTCCAGATTTCAGGACAGTAGTCTGACGTCCTGGCTGCCCTGTGACGGTTTCATGTCGAAGGTCTGACAGACGCAGTGCGGGAGTCGGCGGTGCGGACCGTGCGCCACTATCTCTCCTCCGGCTAACCCATTCGGTCAAGGTGAAGCGAGCGTAGGCTCAAACAGACACTGAAGTTGTGGGAGAGAAGCTAAGACCTTTGAGTTGAGATAATGATATGATTGTAATGTAGTGCTCAGAAACACGGTATAGAGCTGGGGTGAGATTGCCATGAGACAGTAAAGCCTTTAGGGCTGGAGAGGGTATGCTGAACGACGTCTAGAATTGGATGTACTCTGCTGTTGAGCGAAGTGATTTGAGAATTGAACTGATTATTGCCCAGCATCTACTTGCGAAAGTCCATGTCTATTCCGTGATGTAAGGAGATAAAAGCCATCAATGTACAGAAATGAAGTGTAAAACGATAAGAGCGTGATCGCAGCAGCGATCAACGAGCTCGAAGGTAAAAGCGTGAAAATACCCAATATACAAGCTCAAATATAAGTTATCATAACAACCCCAAAGCTTCAACGCTCGCTAAATGCCAAACCAAAAGTTGGAAAGTACACAGGACGAGAGCAGTCCTGCGTACATCCTAGCGTATGTGGCGAAGTGCTCACGAGCACGACCGATATCAGTGGAGCTCAGTTGCTCTCATTCCTCCGCCTATTCTCTGTAGAAGTACTAGGGAAGGAGAAGTCGATCGGACTCGGAGGCGGCGCGGCCGTCTCGCCGTACTGGATCGATCGCTCTTGTGTCGAAGACCTGGATGAGGCCTTGAACGCAGCGCTGACGTCGTGGCCAAGAGTCGAGTTGGTGAGGATGGAGAGGCGCTGGCGCGGGTTGAAAGTTGCGGAAGGCATTATGTATGCGATGTGAGAATGATAGAATTCGAAGTTGATGTTGTATTGCTGACGTGATTGTGGACTCAACTCTGGTCGGTGTGGTGATTATACTGTTGATATAGGACGTTGTTTTTGAAACTGGAGACGACTTTACGGTCTGCCTAGTTTAGGACTTGGATGCTGAAACCAGAGGTTGGGACTTGTATCGAGCGTGTCGGTTTCAACAGGGCAATACGACTAAATAGATTGGAGTAAGAGTGTCGCAGTAATACAGATCGCAACCCTTCTTCGTATTCTCGGCGGAAGGCGCAAAGACAGGATGAGTTGTCTCTGGGTCGGAGAATAAAATGTCTTCGCTGGCAGTATGGGCGGAACAAGTTGTTTGTGTTCCAAGTCTGATGTGTACAAGTGCTGCGAGCTGGAAGTAGTAACTGCGAGGGGTAAGTCAGATTTAATATTGAATGCGCGGGATTGCGGCAGGGCTGGGAACGTGTGCACACGAATGTGCTGGCATTGGAAAACAAGTGTCAGGGCTGGTGCCAGGGCTGGTGCCAGATGAATAGCGGAATACCGGATTGGTGATAAATTTAGAGAGAGCTGCAGGTAAGGCTTACTTGATTTCTAGTCTGCTCCAACAAAGGTGAGCGAATGTAGAAACGTGTTGCCTCGGCAAGGTAATACGTGTTACGGCGAATAACTGATCGATTTCGTAGCGAGGGTTACAAGGTCTTAGGCCAGGCCGTGAATTATTCGGGTAAATTGCGACAACGAAGAATAACAGACGGACGCGACTTAGGGATAGCACAGGGGCTGCTAGATCGAGAAATTCACAAGGGATGGGACGGCGCTGGACTGCGTTTTGTGATATAAAAGAACGATGGCGCCGCAAGGGGAAGGTCTTATCTTATAGCAACTCGATATTCACCGCCGAAGACTGACTCGCATGGGTTAGGCTGCTTGAATCAGAACAGAAAGGCGCTTTGAGTGAAAAGAAAAGTATATCAGCAATCAAATGTGCCGGGGCAGACGGGGAAGCGGATGGTTGCACTCCTTGCTTTGATCCGTTGTTGCACATGGGAGCAGGTCCCACACCACGACCAAACCTTCTAAGGAGTAAACTTCATGGCGCCCGGGGTGGCTCCTGTCACTACTGATTTGTCTGAGATCTCCAGGTACAGTTCAGTCTGTAGCGAGAAAGACATGATATGGTCTAATGCCGTATGTGGTGCTCTTCATGCATTTCTGAGCTGAGACCTTACTGATAAACATGCCATCGCAGACGGGATGAAGCAGGTCGATACTGGCAGGCGTACACGGATAGTATCAGCAGCTGTTTCTGGCTGACGTGTGACAAAATGTTGCAATCGCAAGCAAGGCAATCGCAAGCAAGGCAGGCAATCGCATCGAGCCGTAACGTGCCGGAAGGAGGGACAAGTCATCCTCTGACCGCCCCTCGATCGTGTTCATCCCATCATTCCACGCGAGGCTTGCGGCACTAAGATGGGGAAATGTGGGTCACGGAATGCATTCCCCGGACCCGGCTGACTGGCTACGTCCATAAACGAGATGTTTGGGACTAGGCTGGCAGCATCAGATGGAGGTCTTCCGCCCTGGTCAACCTCAGCGACAACACTTTGTGTAATCTACAACCCGCCTAGATGGAGCCGATCAAGCGTTTTGTACCTGACCGATCCTTTGTAGAAGACAATCAGCTTTCAAGGTTTTGTTGTTGTGCGAGAGTGATCGCGCGATATGGCCAAATTATTCCTGCAATAAGGCTTCGAGAAGGATATCGAATGTCGAAAAGACCCCTGTCACTCCTCAACGGCCCGCAGTCGCTACGACAGGCTTCATGGAAACCGGCGGATGTCCGGTCGAGGATATGACTTGTCACAGATCTCATGTGCTGGAGGTGGCTCGCCTGTCGTGCTCGCCCAAAGTATGAAGCATGGTCACGGCTCGGTGCCATTGCGCTTCACCGCACATTGTCATGCTGGTCGAGGCAAGAGACAGCGCTGCGTATCATCTGCAGCCTCATGCTCTTTACGCGAGTCGTCCGACCGTTATCCTGGTTCCAGGACGTATCACTCATCATTTGTGCCGTGAGATACTCTTTCTGGACATCGCCTCGGCCGCTTCTGTCGTGTAATGCTGAGCCAAGAGAAACCTTGTTCTTGTGTCATTCCATCACAGCATCGAATAGGAAGCGGTGGGTGTTGTTTGTCACAAGTTGACAATACTTAGTCCCAATCACAGAGTTCCCTGTCATACATAAGGTTTTGTGCGTTGGCGTCATGTTGGTGGCATCCATGCTCATTCCAAGCCCCCTTTCTCTCCGCATTCCCCAGACAGCTCCAATGTCTCATCTGGGGAATTCGTTCTTTCCGTTTTCGCAGGGCTGTCCTAGTTCAGTTTTTGCGGTGATTGTTGTAACGGCTTTGCGTGGCACAAAGTGACGTGGTACTTCAACCCGGGTGTCCTTAGGATAACTACGGCTTCTGTTTTGTTCCGATTGAGAGATGTAGCTTCCCGTTCTCATTTTGAGGTTGTCTCACCAGGATGGCTGTAAGGTATCGCATTGCGTCGTGTTCAAAATCACCACACAGGAAGCTATGTGCACACCAAGTTGCTGGCTGTGGCTGCAACACGAGATTTCTTTCCACTAACGCATGCCTCCTCAACAGATCTGTACGTTCGACATTAAAGTTTGGACTAGACGGATCTTTTTCTTGCTTTAATCTCACGCTATTGGCTAAAGATATATTTATTTGTTCATCGCTGTGGCTCGCCAGAGTCACTTTACAGCCTTCCTGCAGTGGACTGGTGTACAGTTTGAGCAAACAAGTAAATGCTAAAGAAAACTGCTTACTTCACTGTACATGACGCCCCATGTCTTCCGCTCCAATTTGCAGTTGTTGAGCTAAACACTGCTTTAGCTATTGTAGACTCAACTTTATGTATGTTCGCACACTTAACTATTGTTAAGATAACATGGTCTTTGGATGGTCTGAAGTAAACTGAAGTGTGTTTATTGGGTTAATTTTCACAAGCTCGTTAAGGCTTTCCTTTTATTTTGTCCCTGGGAAGCCTCGCACTTGTAGAGTTGGTAGGCGTGACTTACTCCCAGTGACCTGGACTGCAGTTACGTTTCTCAACAATTATTATGAATGTTAAGACAAAAAGCGATACCATAATCTGTCCCAGCGTTGATTGGTATAAATACCTTCTCAACAATAAATAATAAATGAATGTCGCCAACTGGTCGAGTCATTCAAGTCGAATCCTGCACCAGAAGTTACTAAACCTCTGTGCTAAGACTTACTTGCAAACACTCCAACAATAACTCTCAAATCGATGCAGGGCATACATAGATAGCTACTTGATCATGAAAGTGTATTTTGGAATTATCCAGAATCAGACCCTCATGGCTATTATCCACTCGAAGAGCCATTATCTCGCGGGGCTGGTCTTTCAGTATCAATCGATACCTCAACCAAGGCCCCATTCAATAGCGTTACTAACTACCCAGGATATTGAGACAATGACAGAGCTGTCTAGTACGTTGGAGACCATATTTGAAAATGCTGCCTTGACGAAACTGCTCTTGGGAGGATGATTATTTAGGAAATTCCATCTCTGCCGCTAAGACGTCGCTTTAATATCGATCAACGTATCCTTCAATCATACACACATCAGAAACAGAGGGTAGATACCCGGTCTGTCTACCTGAACATCAATTATCTCACAAATCCAACCCTGTCGAGGATGCTGAATGTGCAAGTAAAGAACAATCCATACAAACTTGTACAATTGGACTATGAGTTGACACTTTTTGTTAACTTGGGAACTGATCTGCTTGAGAGTGCCGAGTACACAGTGGGCGCCCTCAACAATCGATACGATATGATCAATTCATAGCACTCAAAAGAAGGCACTGCATAGACGGTGGTCAAAGGTGAAGTAGTGCACCCATTTTGTGGCCTACATGTGTTTACATTGTAACCTGGCATGTACCACCTTTCGGAGTCGTGCGTCTTGGATATCATTCCTAAGAATACCCATGTGTCCGCCTTTCTGTTCAACACAAAACTTATGAACTTGTATCTGAAACGTCACGACTTAAAAAGCTACACATTAAGCGTTTTGGTTGGGTACTGCTTTTAGCAGGAGGGCAGAATTACCAAAGCCTCTCGTGTCAACTAACACAGCACATCCAGTGCCACTGTGGTGCCTCCTCAACAGTGATCCAAAATTTGGTCACGTTGGCCCGCTCATTCTTAAGAGATGGAGTTAAACGCACCTTTAAGAATTCATGTCAGAAAAGGCGAAGGCAGCACTGGCATCGCAGACTGCACAGAAGGGACATATGGATGGTCCGATGAGGCTATTCAGTATCTTCGCTTTCCTACCACCGAAGTAATGAGTGCTTGCTACAAATGCGCTACCCGGTAAAAGTAGAAGGAAGTCCTCATTTGCTTTGGGGATGTATGGGTTCTCTGGCGAAACACGGTGACTATGCTGATGGATCAACAAGACTCTGTGGCTAACAGCATGCCAACCATTTGTCTTTTAAAGACCTGGAGTACAATGAATCATACACTGCGCTTCGGTAACTACATGCTTCGGTTATGAAATTTCAGCTTGTGCTTGTCTTGTGTGAATAGCGTCACGAACATCTCGGAAAGTTCATAAAATCTAACAGATAGTATTCCGAAGGCATTTGCTCCAAAACAGGCTTCTCTTAACAGAGTACTTCGAACTTGCACGATTTACCTAACGTTGACTAACAAAGCAAAGCATTTGAACTTCCTGGAAATGAGAGGATGTATAGCTAGTATACCCATCTGGAAACTTCTTGTATAAGAGCCCAAGGATCAGAACTATTTGTATATCGATCAACTACTCGTCCTTCGGCACGACCAGTATTGGAGTAGGGCTTCTACATTTCTGTAATGGGTCATCAGAAAACAATATAGGCCTGCAAAAAATTCGTCCCCTTTCGCTCACCTGCACAGTAGTGGAAGGGTGTGTCGCTAACTGAAGGGGGAGGGAAGGAAGGGGTCGGCAGTGATCACGGTCACGATCCCGTATCGAAGGGGATAGTGATGCTCTGTTACTGCTCCCATGTGGTACGGGTTAGCATCAACGTACAGTTGTGTTAGCTAGTGTACCGGTGTAGGTTAGTCAGTTCTTAAGGGCTATCTTCTACTGAGGTTGGCCCAGGCCATGTTTATGTACATGCAGAGATCACTTGCGTTGATCTCACCTTACTTGTTCGAGAATACTCACACAGAGCCTTCAGTACTATTCTCTTTCTTTTTAAAGCTCAGTTTACAGATAATATTCAACAAGGTCTTCTATAGTGGTATGTTCACCCAAAGAGAACCAAGTTGGCAGGGAGAAGAAGTGGTCGCAGTACGTATCGGTTCAGTTGTCTGGCACAAGAATCTAGTATTTACTTTTGTCTTATCTGTAGGAAGCTTCGCACATACTAGAGCTGCCAAAGCTCGCATAGTCGCGGCTCATATCAGAAGCCTGGCCAAGATCACTTGCGGCCCTCCGGCATGCTCACTGCGCAAGGCTGTGATCACCTGCGTCCTGCCTCGCCTGCTCTACGGAAGTGAAGCATGGTATGGAGGCGGAAAAAGGTATCACACAACGGTGCGCGGCACGAAGGCCACTGACACACGTCTCGGATGGCATGTCGACACTGTGGATAAAACTCTGGCTCTTGCGGCGAGAGGAGTACTCCCAGTGTACCGAACTACTCCCACAGCTATCCTGTTCCGGGAA
>JALRMI010000123.1:0-71206 GCA_026120165.1 Leptosphaerulina australis
TTTAAACTTTTTGTTAAATTACACTGGGGTTGGTATCTGGGGTGCTGTATGCGATTAACCAATTTGTGCGTGGCCCCCCCCCCCCCCCCCCCCGCTCGTACCGTCACCCTTCAGAGCTGCTTTCAGTTCTCCGTTTGTCGAACACACCCTCACAGGTGTCATTTCTGATGGCCTCGAAGACCTTATGAAGAATAACACGCTCAAAACGCTGGTGTAAAACGCATAACCGCACCAGTAATCTGCCTGTTGATGTGTTCGCTGGGATGCCAATAATCGTTCCATCAATGGGACTGCTACCTTTTCAAGAGCACTGTAGTGCAGAGGATAATCTCTGTCCTATTCAATGGGAATGAAGCCGGTAGGTAGACTGATGTTGATCTTTTTGGAGGTTCTTCTTGAAGACAATGAATTTTTGGTCGTCAGCGGGAACTGTTATTGGCCTTACCATCAGATCATTACCCTGGATACGAATAGCATCATATAATATGATGTATTATACATTTTTAAGGTCGAGACATGGTTGCACGTTTTGCTTGAAGGATGGATTTTGCAATCGTCTTAGTGGCCTTGACTTTGGCCTTTGCAGCCCTCCTCGCACTCTTGACATTCCTTGACTTCTCCTTATCCTTCTCAATTTCGTCGTTTTCAATCTTTTTATTGAGCTTCTACCGTCGCGTTTCGGTCTTGGTCCCTTGCAGGCAGCGTTTATATCTGTGGATATTAGCGATGGGACAGTGGCACTAAGTTAAGTTGGTGTGGTCTCGCCTCTGTCCTTTACTGGTTGTTGTTGAAGAAATGCATGCTTGTGGGGAAGTAGATTTTCGCTGTTGGCATCAGAGATTTGGAGGTGATTTTGCTTCTTAGTTGTTCTGTTCTTAGAAGCAGCGTTACTGTCGGTATACCGTCTCGGGTCCTACTTGGATAGGTCCGGGAGGTAATGTGACCTGCACCTTGATGGAGGAAGGTGGGAAGGAAGAGAGGGCAGCGATCACGGTCACAATCGTATATCCGGAAGGAATGATAATGGTTCTCTGCCACTGCTCCCACGTGGTACGGGCTAGCATCAACGTCTGGTTGTGCTAGCTAGTATACCGGTGTAGGTTAATCAGTTCTTGAGGTTCGGTTCTATTGATGTTGGTTGTGGCTATCTACTTATGCACGGCGTGCATCGCTTGCTTCCAACCGCGCTATGCCCAATGCGGCCACAAAGTGACCTGTCGTCTCGTACTGTTATCACAGTACGACCTGCAGTAGTCTCCGGTGAGAGATGCCACGTGTCTTCCACTGAAGAGGGCGCGCGTGGATCTCTCCCTTTCTTGTCCGGATATACTCACAGTTACTGCGTGCACTGGTGGACTTGTCGGGTT
The DNA here is from genome assembly GCA_026120165.1 of Leptosphaerulina australis. Classification (NCBI taxonomy): domain Eukaryota; kingdom Fungi; phylum Ascomycota; class Dothideomycetes; order Pleosporales; family Didymellaceae; genus Leptosphaerulina; species Leptosphaerulina australis. Next base: position 1,368 of record JALRMI010000123.1, read on the forward strand.
CTGTCGATTTTGGCATTATACATTTGTTGGTCGTAGATGTTTCGGACTCGTAGCGAGTAGAAGCGGATTTTATTCGCAGTGACTGCAGGTACTCTGCTTTGTATGACTCGAGCCCGAAGTCTCATGTCAGCTGTGTATCGATTATTCGGGTTGCAAAAGGCTATTATAGTGGATGGTCTCAATGAAGGTGGGCATATTCTGTTAAGGTGGCTGACTCGATGGACCATGTTGTTGCAGGTTGTGACTTCAAAGTAAAGCTAGATACCTGAGACTGGTCGTTTGGGTCCTCCTCTTCCTCGATACTATCATCTCTATATATATTCTCTCCATTGTTGCTCTCCTCATTGATGTTCTCATCAATTTCATCCTCCCCAACAGACTTATGGCCGTTGTCATGAATATAGCAACGTTCTTCTTCGCTGTATTCGTTTTCTTCACCAATTGACCCACTGGTACTAAGCGACGAGCTCGAGTCTGACATAACAACCGGAGAGAGACTTGACGTTGGGCGAGAGGCAGGGAATGATGTGCTCTTTGCTGTCCGTCTTACCCCCAGTGCCTTATGCATGTCTCGGGACTTCGAAGAAACATGCTTCCCCATCAGAACAGTAGCGACCCACTGGCCATGGAACTGCTTCATCCATGGATAGCGTTCTTCCAACTCGTGTAACATCCTCGCCTTTTGCGTGTATGTGCAATTAGGTCATGTCAGATCGTTATCCCGATCGATATCCCATCTTATAACACTCGATTCAATGATGCGGATGGTTGTTTGTAGGCTCCACCGGTTCTTGACGTCTCGAATGGCATCTTTAGGGAACTGGAAACGTTTGAGCTGATGGAGAATGCCCTCAGAAGTCGTACGATTGATCCCTTTGTATCCGCATGTTGTCTGTATGGTGATAACTGTGAATGGGAACTATATGGGAAAGCATTGTTCTATTGTTCCTATTCTAAGCTCTGGTTTTGTGTGAGTGAATCGCTACCATACATCCAGAGGGACTAGAGCGAATCTAGCCTAGCGACAGATCCATCCTAATTTATATAGAGCTAAGGGAGATACCTGGGCACTGACAATAACATTATGCTTGTGTAAGCTGACTTTCTTGCGGACATCATCGATTTCCTCCTGGGAAAGTAGTAGTAGTAGTATTATATTAACGTCCCGGTACATTTGGCAATTGCCTTTACATACATTATCGCCTCCATGGGGTATTGGAGACGCGCCAGGCGCTAAAGCGGAGGCGGGTCTTGCGTGAGCAACTCCTTTCCACGAGTGGCGATAGCTGTGTTTATATACCACGCGGTCCAAGCTCCTGCACAGGCACACTTGCACCTGCCACTCGACTTGTTCCCTCCTCTTGACATCACCAACAACCTTACCAACCAAGGGCCCTGAACATTTTCCTCAACAGAGATTCATTATTGATTGTATTGATTGTTGACATCTCTGATCACAACTACTTCTTAGTGCACATCACGTGGCAATCTGTCAGTGGTTGGAATATAAAGCACTAACTGGCTGGTCTGAAGTAGTTCAACGCCCGAAGTGATGGAAAGAAGGCCAAGAAGAAGGGGTGCATAAATAGCAGCACTCGGCCTTCAAGACATCGTAGCACACGTGACAAGGATGGACACAATGCGCAAACTTGAAAGAAGGTATGAGAGTAAATTTGAATCAGTCTTAAACACTTTGCAATACAGTTCAATACCGTGGTATATAGTGGTATTGCAAAGTAGTCGTAGTTCTGGTATGATCTTGGCGAAAACGCGGCGCTCACCTATGGGATATGTTAGTGCTCGTAAAGCATAGAGCCGTGACCCACTCATTCTCACTCGCATTGTTCTTGGTGTCTTCAAGTCAACGCCATGTAACGTCTATCCAAGCGTGCCGGGACGCACGGTGTAACGGGACAGGTTCGCACTTCGGAGCTTCGCCATCCCTTATTAGCAATTACACAGATATTTGGTTGGTGCAGTAATGTTCTGCAGCATCTTCTCTATCCACGCACCAGCCTCCGGCAAAGACTGTGGAGATGTTGACCTTGCTATCTATCGTTTCGTCGACGCCATCAATTGACCCTTGGCATACGGCTGACCCCACGACTCCAAATTGCGTCGCTTTTTGCGTGTACAGTTCTGCGTAACACCAGTCTGAAGGTATATTTGAGTATTGTTGATGCCGTCATCAACGCGGTCAAGCACTGCCTGAAGGGTGCTTGGAGCAAGTTTGCGGCCGTTGAAGTCAACGGGGCGACTCATCGTGACTGCAGCACCAAACAATCAATCGCGATTAGCAATGGTAAGTAATAATAGAACTTCAAGAAACGTTGGGCACTGCTTCATTGCTCTCAAATCTCAAAAGTTGACGTTTACCATAGTAGAATGTCCATGCGTCGGAACACCCCGCAAGTCACGGGGTGCGCTTGGTATTTCGTGAACAATAATACGCGTTTGGTGAGGAACGTGGGATTTACGCAACTGATATGAGTTTCCTAAACACCTTGTGCACTTAGTGGCACAGAACTTTGTGAGCCACGCTACCCGCACTTCCTGCGCAACAACAAGCAGGGCGCTGCACGTCCTAATAAAGCTACATGAGGGATAAGTATCGAAATTGAATCTATTTGGAGAGTTATCTTACACAAATTCCTTCTCTAGGGCTCTGTAGAGGTAGTCTTCTTCATGTCTTCTCGTGAGGACGCTAAAAGCGGGGGAGGCTTGGCGAGCACATGTACAAGTTTTTAGTAGTTTTCTAAGCCCCAACCTTGATTGGACGTTATGGCCACATGCACAACGTGTTTCGGAAACAACCCATAGATGGCCGACATAGCGTCGAGCTAGAGCAGCTAGTGGTATAAGTCATACACACTCAGCATGAGGAAACATTAGACATCAGTCTGATGCGAGGAAGCTACTACAGAAGGGGGATTGTATGATAAGAGACATCAGGTAACGCCATGTGGTACATCGTTGATTAGAACACTCCTTGCATATGAACGCATGGCGCCTCAAACAAGTTTTCCACAGCAGCGAATATTCTTTTTCTTGACATCCGTCTATGACCTAACTTCTACTTCTCCACCATGAGATCCTCATCATCTTCCTTTGGCTCAGCTACTCTCGCCATCGTGGCAGGGTATTTCTCTTCACAAATCCAAGCAGCCGCGATTCAAAAATCAAGTGCGCTGACTCCTAACTCAACCATTTCCCAAGAGTTACGGTTGTCCAAGTCCGCACCAGATCAAGCGGACATAACACGCGATTATCCTTTCGGGGAGTATTCGTTCGTTGGTAATGAGTCCGGGGAATAACCTCTCGACCGGACGGGCTCTGTTGGTTACACAAGTCCAGATTTCATACCGCCTTCGATTCTAGCAGTAAGACTGTAAAATCAAGGGGAATGGCTTCCAAGCGTTCTGAGCTCCTGGGCGTGGAAGTTAAAACTAATTCCCTCATTGAATCCTGCCCGACAGAAGAGGACCATACCTACTACAGCGCGCCTCAGACTTTCCAAAACATAGCAAATGTCATTGGTCATACGTAAGTAAAATAATGATCTATATGCAATTTCGGGACTTACATTTTAAAAATAGACATATTACGATTCAAGGAATCACTGCGGGCGAACCGAGTGGCAATGAGTATCATCAGCTCAACCTGTATTCAAACGCATTTTGTGGTGATTTCTACATACAATTTGTGGGATTAGAAGACGAGATAAGATGTGCCTACTTAGACAACCTCTATTATCTGTCTGTTTTGCCTTTCAGTGAAAACCGGTAGATTTGTAGGAAGGAAGTAAGGTGAAGCAGTACCGTATCTTTCACGGCTAATGGCCAAGATACCACTGTTTGGCGTAAAAATTCCCCACCTACTGTTTTCAACACACTACCACTGATTTGATTTTGGGTCAAAAATGACCCAAATACCACCGTTTCTGACGCGAATGCCACTGTTTCTGACCAAAATACCATAGTTTTTGGGCCAATAAATCCAATGGCCCCCGCCAACAGTGACTACCCTTACCAAATGAATAACGATTCATAATGTGTCTGACGCGATCAAACAGCCGACGCATTGTGAATCGAAGAACAATGTTCTTCCACGCAATCCTCGGAGAACGACAAACATTTGACTACGATAGAGGACTAAAATCCATGATCGTACAGGCTGCGACCTGTGCACTTTTCTAAAAAGTTCCACTTTTGTCTACAGCCGAGAGCATTGTAGGTAAGGGCACATAATCCACCAATTGAACGATATCATGTGGGGCAGAAACAGTGGTATCCAGGTCAGAAACTGTGATATTCTGGTCATTTTTGAACCAAGGTTGAATCAGTGGTAGGCTGTTGGAAACAGTGGTAGATGGGGAACAATTACGCCAAACAGTGGTATTTTGGTCATTAGCCGTGCATGAAAGTATAGACGCAGCAGAGAGCGCGTAGAGGGCATCTCTAGGCAGCAGCAGCTTGAGTACCCGAAATGAGACCACGCCGCAAAAACGAGGCTGAGCATGCCATCATAGACGCTTCCAGAAAGCTGGCTTCATGCGCCACAACTATCTTAGACATTTGTTTGGTGAGACGACAACGTTAGCATCGAATTTGTTACAATAATTTACGGCAATATCTGAGCACGCTACTGCAGGCTCTCCAGATGCTAAGTGCATTAGCGTATTCCGACGTACTGGAATGCTTTTTGCGGTCTTCACTCTTGACCGGCGAAACTCCCGGAACCTGCACTTTCTATCTTGCAGCAGCTTTGAGAGATTGCGAACATACTGTACCTTTATCACGCTTTCATCCAGGCACTCCGATTCTCGTGGAGACTCCTCAGGTGGTGAATGGGCAGGGGAGTATCAACAAAGGGTCGAATGACGGCATCGATGAAATGATAGACAGCAAGGTCAACATCGCCGCTGTCCTTGCCGGAGGCTGGTGTATTGATAGAGAAGATGCTGCAGAACATTATTGCACCAACTGCAGGTATTTGCACTTCCAAACAAGAGATAGCGAAGGTCCGAAGCGCGAACCTGTCCCGTTACACCGTGCGTCCCGGCACGCTTGGATAGACGTTAGCACGACCATCTCTTGGTAACAGGCATTGCACAAATGTTGCGTGCAAGGCGTATACTATTGACATCAAAAACACCTTCCAGATGAACAACTGAACCCATTACTCGAATGTTTGGATAGCATCAAAACATTGAATTTAAGACATCACATAAAATGGAACGTAGTTTGAAGTTGAAAATTATTCAGTGGTATCTCATAGCCTCATAATCATGCTGCAGGGACAAGTGTCACACTGCTTCTCAATCTGATCCTATCGATATTCCAGGCGAACCGCATTGTAGTCGTTGACCGTGAGGTTGATAACCGTTATGCTGACGTCCGCTAAGTAAGGTTAGTAACTGTTCATTGCGTAAAGAACAAGGCAAGCGTACCAAGTGATTCGAGAGAGATATTTAGATGGAGTGCTTGTTAGCCTGGGCAGAGCTGTCGTGCTTGGTCTGGTCAAGCTTGTCGGAGACAGCACCGGTGGCACCAGAGAGGCGGTCGGTCAGGGAGTCCTGTCCGGGAACGTTACCCTTAGCCTGCTGCTTGTTGGCTTCCTTGGAAGTTTCAGCGCTGGCGCCCTGGATTGACTCGGAGACGTAGTTGGCCGCGTTTTGGAGAGAGTTGCCGATCTGACCGACGATACCCTCGTTGGGCTTGTTGGCGTTAGGAGCAGACATTTTGGTGAGGTGGTTGGAAGGTTGGGGATTTGATTGTTGGAAAAGTAGGAGATTTGATGAATTGAGAGTGTAGTGATACAATGACGGATGGGGTTGAGAGCAGTTTATATACAATTGGAGAGCCAGAAAAGGAGGGGCAAGGGGCCTATGGTGAGAGAAGGCGCCAATACTGGAAACAGCAGGCATGACGTCATATCAACACGTCATAAAGAAGCGGCGAGCCACAGGTGCTCCAGACCTGGCTTGAAACGAGCTTCTCAGATCACATGTTGTATCACGCTGCAAGCAAAATGTCTAATGCAAGGCACAATTTCTATGCAGATCCGCGTCATTTCTTCGATGTTGCCCACGAGTTCTGGCTTGCGGGAGCGCCCCACTATGCCCCGCCATGCTACGTCATGGCTTGCAGCTCCCCCACGGCTAAATCTGAGCTTTACAATGCGGCAAAGCAACACAAACAAAGCCGCAAACATAGCAATATTTGAGATTGCAGCCACATTCACATGCAGCAGCTAACAGTTCAGGCTGATCACAATCGTCATAGATGTCAGTATCGTTCAGGAGGAGCAAATTTGGGCGCTGCAGCTTATGCTTTCGTGGCTCAGCTCTAGACGCTCCCAGGCGAATCAGCTAACGAGAAATACTCTGTCCTCATCTCAATGCAGCTAGGCTTTCGACCATAGATCGAGATCGATATCAATGACATTATTTGACTGCATCTTTGAACACGTACCTCTAACCCCACTAGACCCGTGATGCCTTGCATAGAACCAGAAGCTGATGGAAAGCAGATGTACAAAACGGCTGCCAAGTGCTGCAGAAAGAAGTTCCTTTGAGAAAGTGGTCATTGGGATAACAATTATCGTTAGGGACAGTTTCAGACCCCATCATACAAACCCCGGTTCAACAACAACGCGAATTTTGTCCCATGGTCAACACTCCGCGTTTCGGAGACTTTGGTGGCTGTCCAAGGCTATTATGAGAGTGCGTTTTCTCTGGCAACAAGTTATGATGTCGATACATTCGCCTCGTCAGCTGCTCCGCATATCAATACTAACATGCCGCTACCTATACGTGGGGAATAACCACTCTGGCCTTGCCCAATACGACATCTTGCGGGTCTCGTGCCATTGCTGCCTGTGCCAATCGATCGAGAGCTTTCGAATACAGTTAATTATAGAAGAGCAAGGGATGAACTTCACCGCCACTCAATGTTGACTGCAATGGTCACATCAGAATACGGCTGAAAACTTGGTTTGCAAACCTACATAGGTTATCGCATTTGAAATGTCTCGTCGTTCTGCTTTCTTGTTATATTTGTGCACATTCCTTGTATAATGAACCCTTCATAAGAGGGACACCAAACAAAGTAGTGATTGGGGTTGGGTTGATTTTCATTTAACGTCCTATTTGAGCACACAGAACAGCCTCATTTGGAGAATTCGTAAGCCTGGGAGAAGATACGTTTAAGTTTAAGGTGACTATATAGCGTCTATCTGCGTGGTCTTTGGTGAAGGCTTTCTTCTGCTTCCATTCAGCCTTCACAAAGTTGAGCCTATATGTAAAGAAGCATGTGAGCGAATGCCGTATTCTTCGTTGCGATTGAGGTTACCAGCATCGATTTCATGCCCCTATGGATTATAGCGGTTAAGTAAAGAGGCCTTCCTTAGATATTCGAGAATCATTCTGCAGCCACTCTCCACATTCCATCTATACCTAACGAGAAGAATACGGCAAGAGCTTTGTAGCCACAACTGGTGCGATAACTCAAAGGACAATAATCCGGACCTTTCTGCTCATAATTCGATATAATATGAACCACCCCAGCCCTCTGACACGCAACAAAAACGACGAGCTATACTCCAAGCCTTCGGCATCCAACGAACTTCAACTCTAACGAGGTTATACCTCCACTTCCGCAGCAATACCAAGCCCTGTCGCTCATCAAACGCCACACAAACAAAACGAAGATGTTAGCGTAGCATTACAGACGCACACGAACGCCGCGATTTCATGATTTCCCCGCCGTTTAACCGACAAGATCTGCGCATTGGTCTCCAGTAGCGTGAGCTCAAACGCGGGGTTTTTAGCATTGGCTCGAAGAACAGTAGTGATGTCTCGAGGTCTTGCTGCTTGGATTGAGCCGTGTGCAAGCTTGGAAACCTTTGCACTAGGCTCCTGACTAAGACCTCTAAGGTGAACATGCGAATGCTGTATTATCTGCGATTCATGGCGGTGCAGTTGTACGGGCGAACAGGGTACAATATTTGGAGTTCAGTGGTATATCGCCACATTTTCAGCACTAGTTTCATAGTATTATGCGGTCAAGCGACTTGAGCAAGTTTGTTCCGTATCGCTACTGAGAATGAGTCGTTGAAGCTTAATTGGTCTTTCCGTATAGACCGGGCTACTCCATGCAATGAGGAATGAACGATAATGAAGCTCAAACCGCGAAGTCAGTCACCGGGATCATCAAATGTTGTCGTGCCATAGTTGAAAGCTTTTGTGCTAGTGAGAATAATGAATTGGTGTTCTGTACGACCCTTCTAGCGTCTCTATGTTGCAGATGTGGTGTTTTGAAACACCTGAATAAGCTTGGGCAAAATAAATGATAGAGCCTGATCCAGCAGGCAGGAAACGCAACCAATCGTTCGTCGTGAGGGTATCATAGCTCAAAGAATTGTACATTTCGGCCGATGTCGTGGCCGCCGATCCCTGTCTCTCCTTCCTCCTCCTCGCCTGGGAGTGCCACCAGTTCTAGAGTCGATAGCCTGAGGATCCCGGCGTTCATTTGCATCTTTGCGAATGATCTGTCGGCAAAGATCCACGAAAGCCTCGTCCACATTCGCCCTTCTGCGTGCACTAGTTTCGAAATAAGGCGTGTTCCACTCTCGAGATGTCGCAAATGCCTTCGGACGGGGAATTGCTCTGTCCTCTTCAAGATCTGATTTGTTGCCAACAAGGACCATGGGGACATTATCATCTTCTTTAATGCGTCGTATTTGCTCTCGTAACTCAGCAAGTTCATGAAATGATGACGCAGAAGTAATAGCGAAGACCAGAAGAAAACCTTGTCCGGTCTTCATGTATAGTTCTCTGTATTTTGTAAGTTGACGGCTTTTTTGTTAAGTGCATTGATTGTACCTCATGGCAGCTGCAACATAATTAGCAGGTAACAGATTGAAATTAGATGTGTGCACTCACTGAACTGTTCTGTTCCTGCTGTGTCAAGAATCTCAAGGATTACATGACGGCCCTAAAATTGAATCAGCATGTGAATAGCGTGCGTCTAACGGTTACTGACGTCCACCTCGATCTGCTTTCGATATGAATCCTCGATTGTAGGATCATAGCTTTCTATCCAGACATTTTGGACAAATTGCGCTACTCAGAATCAGTGCCTCTGAACACTGGCTAACCTGATCACACTGGCGACATACCTGTTAGACAACTTTTCCCGACTCCACCTGTTGCGCCACCACCGTCAGTCGTGCTCTAGTAAACGATCGCAACTTCACACACTTACCTGACCCAAGAACAACAATATGATACTCTCTTTGCGACATACCTCCGATCACACCGTGGTGTAGTGGGGAAAATGGAGCAGTGCACACGGAGAATATCTCCCTGCTTCAAAGTGGCACGAACTGCCACGGGAGAACAAGCCACCCAAAATCGCACTCTCTTTACTTCAACCGAAGCTTAAGCTGGCCCCAGCGACGACGCTTCAAGACAGCGACACTTTTATCGCGGAGAGATCGTTGTTGGCTTCTCTGCAAATCAGAAAGAGTAGTGCGCAATCGCCGTGAACCAACCGCAACTGCAGCAGTTTGTCAGCTGTGTAAATCTTTCGACGAGTGGCATCCAATCAACGAGGCAAAAGTTTCAGAAACAGCACGAACGAGCCATTGGGGCGAATTGGATGCGAGATTCCCAACTGAACGCGTGTACTCAACTCACCTCCTTGTTTGCGGCGAGGTTGGGAGTTCGAAGAAATTTTCCAACGGTTATCGATAAGGCGACAGCAGCATTCGCTCGAAAAAGCCGTAAGCGGGTAAATTGGAATTGAAAATATGATGTTTGCAATGTCAAGGGTGACGAGGTGATTAAGAATTGTTCGGTTACCCTGTACTTGGCAAGGCTCAATAGAGTGGGTGTGCAGTGACATGTTCAGATTCGTGCAGTGCCGCCGCTGCGCTGGACGCCAACTCGACTCGAAGCTGCCAGCCGGTGTAACGCATGCCGTGATCCGCGCAAACGCTGCCGTATTTATTAAATAGCTCCTTCTGGTCGAGTATCCTGCCAAAGCGGTTGGCTTAGCAGCAGAAATGGTCTGACCGACATCATAGACAGACCAGTCGCAGTGCAAAAAGCTTGAAGAAGCATGGTCGCGAAGCAAAACCAAAACCGGCTGATCGGGAACATCCCGAACCCCCAATCCCATGGTAGCGCATCCCGAGCGATTTGACACCACTACTCTAGCTCATGGATGGATCAAGCCTCAAGTGTTAGCATTTAACTGCATATCTTCGCAAGGCTGCAATTTCTAGCAGTCCATATAGATGAATTGAAGTCATGTGTAGCCAATCGATTCAAGCGAGGTTTCTGACCGAATTGACTCGTTCGAAATTGAAGGCTCAAACATGGCATCTCAATGACGCCAGGGTCGAGAGACTTGGTGTCGCTAAAGTGGATTCGTGGCATTGACCAGTGTGGTACAACTGCTTGCTGGCCATCCCACGTGGCAATATTGACATTGCGTTGTGCTGTGTCGACTCGAATTGGAGAGTTCATGAACATAAATCAAGAACCGGGCGCCTAAGCATATAACGGACGGCTATTGGAGGGGATGAAGGCTGTTCAGGACCCTTGACAAATTCAAAGATGGATACTAATTTGCGAGGAGGAGCCTTGCGTTCGCTATCATCTAGAGAAGGTCCGACGGCAGCTTACCGCTTCCCCGTTCAGCGCCTTGCTCGCGTATCGTGGGGCCAACACCACAAGGTACATATGTTTGGAATCACAATGTTATTGGGCAATGATCAAATTCGCTCGATATGCGGTCGATTCTAGAAGCGGATTCTTGTTGTGAGCGTTATCACAAAATGACCTATGTGACAAAAGTCCTATGCATACACTCTCCAATCGGGTTAGAGCCGGAAGACGAGACGGTCCGGATGTAAGGCTTGGCAATTGAGCTCATGGCTGGCGAAGCCCGCAGATGTCGAGCTTGTCGATAGATGCGACGCCGATAGATACACACCACCATGCGTCTCTATGCTGCGTTTAGTCTTGCAGCTTGTCTCGTGCCGGTGTCTGCTATCTTCGAGGATGACGCCTACCATATCGACTTCCACTATGCACTGTTAGGCCTACCGAAGCAGGATGCTACCTTCTTCCAAAAACCATACGGCGGTTCCAAAGCCTCCCTTCTATACTCGATATCTGAGAATCAAACAATTGGCGCCATAAATCCGAAAGATGGGGCCCTTGTCTGGCGACAGCATCCCGTGTCCGAACCTCGTGGGAAAGGCCACCTAAGAGCAGCATACGAGCAAGATACGGTCGTAAGCGCTGTAGGAAATCGAATAACGGCCTGGAGCTCCTCAGATGGCAGGTTGGTATGGGAGACAGATGTCGACGGGGCAGTTGTAGAGGACTTGGAGATTCTAGAACAGGAGGATGGCATCACAAAAGATGAGGCTAAGGATGCCATCGTCCTGGTCTCTGGAGCTAATCATGGGGTTAAGAGGCTCGATGGCAAGACTGGTCGTGTAAAGTGGACATATGAGGACACCAGGTAAGTAACCCTGTGGTGGCAAGGCGCGAGTGCTATACTAATGTCACTTCAGCAACGACATACCCTTCCAAGTATCTACCTCGCCAACGACCATTTACTACATATCATTACATTCGTCTATGATTGGCGCAGGGTCAAAACTGAAGGTCACTTCGCTGAGTCCTATCACTGGCAAAAAGCTCGATCAATACGTACTCAGCGCAGACACGGATATCACATCGAAAGACCATATCGTTTTTGCTGGAGCGAACACTGCGGCACCTATACTGGCGTGGACTGACAAGTCCAACAGAGTTCTAAAGATCAATATTATTGGGACCAAGACTGTAACGAGCTTCAACACCCCCGGGCACGATCTTATAGATAAGGTCGTTCTACACGCCCCAGGGCGTGTCAACTCTCAGGCTCACTTCCTTGTTGAATACCAGACTACTTTTGGTCACTCTGCTGAGGTCTACCATGTTGATCTGAAGAAGAACACCGTGGCGAAGGCTTACAGCCTCCCAGAACAGCAGATCAGGGGTACTTTTGCTACCAGCACAACTGATGCCAATGTCTATTTCATCAGAATTACTGAAGATGAAGTCAGTGTCGTTTCTTCAACTTCGCATGGTACACTTGGTCGTTGGCCTATTGCAAGGTTGCCTGCTTTGGCGGGAGGCTACCCTGTACACGCAGTCTCAGAAGTAGTAGTCAAGTCCGGAGCAGCGTCTGCTGCCAGGTCAGCTGTACTGTTCTCTAACGGGCAGTGGGTCCTCATTCGTAACGACGAAATTGTTTGGACCAGGCCTGAGTTCTTGTCACAGGCTTCGTCCGCTGTATGGGCAGACTTGCCAGAGGTGGAAGCGCTTGCAGCTGAGCTAGAGGTTGAGCGCCACCAGAATGTAGTAGCAGCATACATCCACCGAGTGAAGAGACACCTCCAGGATCTTGAGCATTTCCCAGCATGGGTGCAGAGCCTTCCGCCACGCCTCCTCGGAAGTGTTGTTGGCAGACCGAAGCAGACCACTGTTGATGATATTCAACAGGACACTTTCGGTTTCCACAAACTTGTTGTTGTTGCTACTGAGAAGGGCCGTCTCGCAGCGCTTGACGTAGGTTCTCGTGGTAAGGTGCTGTGGAATGTGCACCTGGAGCAGTTTGCTGATACTAAGTTTGAGTATCCTACTCTAAGGGCTCACAGCGGCTACGTCGAAGTCAAAGATCCAAGCTTCGATGGTTCATTTTTCATCAACTCGACTACAGGCGGTCTGGCTTCATCGGTCAATCTTGAGTTACATGCGCCTCCGGTTGCTGACGGGCAAGAGCTTGTATCATTCAGCCTGATAGATGGTGTCCTTACAGGCTTCCTGGAGAGCCAACCAAGTACGGAACCCATTTGGAGTTTTATGCCAACAAGCGGTGAGCACATAATCGGTTACACAACAAGGCCATTAAGGGATCCCGTTGCCTCTATTGGCAAAGTCTTGGGAGACCGTAGGGTGCTGTACAAGTACTTGAACCCTAATCTTGTCTTGGTCAAAGCGGTTTCAGATTCTGCACGTACCGCCTCGGTCTATCTCTTGGACTCCGCTTCAGGCCAATTGCTCTACACTGCGTCGCACTCTAATGTCGATACATCTCGACCGATACCATCAACCATTTCAGAGAACTGGTTCAGTTACTCCTTAACCATTGACTCGAGTCTCTCGCCAGAATCTCGCGGCTACCATCTCGTTGTCTCTGATCTCTATGAGTCCCCGCTACCGGATGATCGAGGCCCATTGGGTGCTTCCTCCAATTCTTCGACTGTGAAGCCATCAAGTTCTCAGGGCAATATCGCAAAGCCCTATGTGCTGTCACAAAGTTACCAGATCGCAGCAGAAATCTCGCACATGGCGGTGACCCAAACAAGACAAGGTATTACTAGCCGTGAGCTCATTATCACAATACCTTCGACCAACTCTATTGTTGGCATTCCTCGTCAGGTCATTGACCCACGACGTCCCATTGGTCGTGATCCTACTGCGAACGAACAAGCAGAAGGCCTCACCAAGTACACTCCACTGCTCCCTCTCGATTCCAAGTGGCACCTTACCCACAAGTACGAGGTCCTGGGCATCAAAGATGTCATCACGAGCGAGAGTGGTATCGAGAGTACAAGTTTGGTGTTTGCTTACGGTCATGATATTTTCGGTACCCGAGTCGCCCCCAGTTTCGCATTTGATATATTGGGTAAGGGCTTCAACAAGATTCAGATGCTCCTTACTGTCGCTGCGTTGTTTGTTGGCGTTTTGTTTGTGGCTCCATTGGTAAGTCGATTATCTTATTTTAACACAATCAGCTTACAGTTGTCAATAGGTTAGGAGAAAACAGATCAATACCCTTTGGACGGTACTTTAGATTTACCAAGTAGAGCATCATATGGGATTTGATGCAAAAAGCTATATATAGAATCAAATACCCTTCCCAACTAAACCGAATAGCACTGTAAACCACTTGATTGGCCGATTGATTGAGTTGCTATTGACAGCCTTACCATATAGTACCCTTGGTGGCATGATGTCATACATCCAGGCTAACTCGAACATTGGAGAAGTGTCGAAGCTAGTCAAAACTCATACCAAACTCACGTAACTCCTTCGTACGCACAACATGCCAATACATCACGAGTGTATATAGAATGGCTTATAAATATTCAATGTTTTTTACTCGCAGTTCTCAGTCTTTGCAACCCCGGAGATCTACAGGGTCGGCCTGTATTTGAGCACTACGGGATACCTTACATCATACTGATAAGTACAACCATGCCACCGCCAACATCTTCGACGCTGATCAATACATTGAACACTCACTGAACCTCCTCCCTCCCTCCGAAAGGAGTAACAGAAAATGCCGGACCAGAATAAATATTCCAACAAGCTTCTAGGTTCACGCATCCTGATCATTGGCGGCTCCTCCGGTATAGGCCTCTGCACCGCTGAAGCCTGTCTTGAGTACGGCGCTCTTGTCATGATAGCCTCATCCAATACATCGAAAGTACAGGCCGCTGTCTCTGAGCTACAGACCTCATATCCATCTGCCAAGCTCAACATCCATGGCCTCACAGTCGATCTCTCCAAGCCTGATACACTGGAATCCGAGTTGGAGAATCTCTTCGAGCATACGGTTAACAACCTAGGCGGCGAGAAATTGAACCATGTCATATTTACCGCTGGCGACGCGCTTGCCATCGTGAAGCTCGCAGACATGAGCATGGAGAGCATCCTCAAAGCCGGCCAGATTCGCTTCTTCGCGCCTCTCCTGGCAGCAAAGTTCATCCCCAAATTTGTCAAGAACTCCTATGAAAGCAGCTATACCATCACTACCGGCAGTGTTAGTGAACGGCCCATGCCAGACTGGAGTGTGATTGGTTCATTCGCGGGCGGCCATCACTCCATGGTCAGGAGCTTGGCGCTGGACATCAAGCCCATCAGGGTCAATGGTGTTAGTCCAGGCTTAGTGGATACAGGGATGTGGACTATGCCAAAGGGAGAGAGAGATAAATTAATGGAGCAGATGAGCAAGAAGATGGCGACGGGAACTCCAGGAAAACCAGAGCAAGTGGCCGAGAGCTTCTTAAGCTGTATGAGGGATTACAACATGGATGGAGCGATAATCAGGACTGACGGCGGTGGATTATTAATGTAAGCAAGATTTGATCGAGGGAATATAGCGGAGCGGAGCGGAGTCCAAGGTCGTGCGTGGCGGTTGAACATCCATTAGTTCTTAGGTGTACTCGGCAAACAACTCCTGAATACATAGTATCCTTAGATGCGTACCTGTTCGCTTTACATGAAAATGGCCTGTTTTTAAACCCCCCGCGCTTGAGGAATCAGTTTGACACATTTTCTTCCGACGGCTTGAGGACTGAGACAGGTGGTGGCTAAAGACAAGCTTATGCTAGATGTGATTTGACAAAGAGTAAGCACTGCAGATCTGAGCTTAACACAGAAGATGTGCGACCAAAGGACGTGTTCAGATGAATCATGATTGGACATTCTTCGTACCGGTCAGAGAAGAGACGAGTCGATATACAGATAGACATTCGGCGTGCGCGGATTAGTCGCTCGAAGACATTGAAGTGCGAAACGAGCAGATGTTTGTCTAAAACAGAATCAAATTCTGAAAGGTGGGTTGATGACAAGATTCACAGACAAGACAAAGAGTATCGAATCTCGAGTCAAGCCTCGAGGCAAAACAACGAACCGTGTTAGCTGAGATGGATTGATGAAGGACAAAGCTAGAGTGATCATGCGCACCAGACCTGAGGATCACACCACCACTTCCAGCAATCAGCACGTTGTTTGATTGCCTCATGGTCGGTCGTATACGTTAGTCATGGCACTTCGATTTGATCACCGGAATGCGATACGGGGTACGAGCACCTGCCCCACCACCATCCTCAATTCACCCGGTCCACGGAACGACTCCGCAATCCCACGTTACCGGAGCATCTGAACCCGCCCTCACCCTTGTCTGCCAAGAGTGTTGCTCATCCATCCAAACCCCACGTTGTCCTAAATAACAGCTTCCTTTGCTACCAATCTTCACGTATCGGGCCCGTTTCCCTGCTCTGATCACAACAATGCACCTCAGACTACCGTACTGTGCAACATGCATCACACCGTGGCCCCAGCAAACCCAAATCCCTTCCCCACAGACGCTATCATCGGAAAGCGTAACCGATGGGATAGATAATAGGGAAAGCCAAGCTAACTAGATGATTTATCGACACATCGCGACCGAAGTCTGAGCTTAGGCGGCCCAGTTGTTAAGTCGCAATCGCCGCTCCCGCGGTATGTCACGTCTGTCGTTTTCTTCCCGCCATTGCGTCACCAAGGATCTTGGGTTGCGGTTATTGTCTTGGACTCGCTGCAGGCAAGCGAGTGGTCTGATCTGGAATTCATCCCGCTCGACTATTTGGCGCGATACCGGTCGAAAGGATGGGTGCAATAGTACGGATACGATACCTATCTAAGCGGTAGGTGCGACGACGAATGCTGAGGGAAGGCTGATGTGGAAGGCCTGCGATAAAGCTGTTGGTGAGCGTAGGAACGTAGAAGCCACCGAGAAAGTTAGAGGTTAATTAGTGTTTAAGGGATGATGATAAGCTGTGATCTTCACTGCTAAGGAGCGTTGACTTATCGTAAGGCTACCAATCAAAGCTTTATCGTTCGGCAACCGCTCTTTAAGTTTACTAGCAAATGCGCGACTAGATCTAATTAACGAGATCGATAGTTTGTGTGGCCTGACCAAATGTTCACTTGATGCCCGATTCTATGATGCAATTACAAATGCCACGAAGGCTCTTTAAGGAAGACAGAGAAATGACCACTTTTCGACCTCGCTATGCTGCGCTGATGCGAATGCCATTTGATGAAATGGTAAACAAAACGTGTGGGAGATGAGCGAGAATCAAGCCTCGCCCACCTCGAACAGATGCACGCGAGATTTGCGCTCCGGCTGTGGTGGTATGTGGTGATGAAGGGGCTTCTTTGGTGAAAGCTTTACGTGCGGTGAGCTGGACTTGGTACCATCCGAGCAGCTTTCCGAATCTTCGTAGCTCTCAGGACAACAGCAGTCAACGTTCCTGATGAGACTAGTGTTGAGTATCTCATGGATAGTGATTCGCTTATCAGGCATAGGGTGTAGCATCCTGAGGATGAGGTGTCTCATAGCAGGACCTTCAATCATGTTAAAGAGCTTGCCACATTTGGGGTAGCCATTGGGACCGTCGAATAGCTCTCCATCTGGATGCTCTGCCAACCATTGTGACCATCCTCTCTTGAATTTGGCGTAGTACTCGAACTCGGTCTTAGCAGCTTGCCAGGGACATCCACCAAAAGTCATGGTTATGAAGACAATGGCGCACGACCATACATCGAGTGGGCGAGGGTCGTAGGAACCCCTCTTTGCAAGCACTTCTGGCGCAATGTAAGGAAGGCTACCGCAGATTCCAGGAGCTGATAGACGGACTGCACCCATGTTCTTTCCGCACTGACCTCCGGATGCGCGAAGGCCTGGATGCTCTCCACTGAACACTTCTGCGACGCCAAAATCGGATATCTTGAGGTGTCCGTTCTTGTCTACTAGAAGGTTCTCTAGTTTGATATCTCGATGCGCGATTCCATGACTGTGCAAGTAGTCGACTCCTCTCAGAAGTTGCTTGAAAAAGCACAAGCGGTCTTCGCGGCTGTAAAATCCTTCAACGCCACCCGCAAATAGTTTGCGTTCTACCAAAGAGTAGATCTCGCCATGGGTACAATACTCCATGACATGGTTCCAGCGGCCGCGATTTGTGCACAGGCGGAGGGTCTCGACAATATTCGGATGGTGCAAACTCTGCGCGATACTGTACTCAGACTTGATCTTCATGATGTAGTCTTCCTCGGTCTCTTCTGGATTTCTCTCTCGGAAGATCTTGACAGCAACCAGCTGCTCGTCCTTCGACACACCCCGGCGAGCCATAATGCGGACCTCAGCCGTGGCGCCCTTTCCCAGCACCTTGCCTCGCTTGCCAGGCATTAGACTTGAGCTTTTGAACTCCTTTTCCAGCTCACACTGATCTATGATGTAGTCACTTGGAAGGTTAAGACTGAGTCGGCGAGCCTTCATGCCCACGCCCTTCTCAGGAGGTTTCGAGAAGGTGTTCAACATGCCAGCAGTAGGCTTTTCATCGTCTTTCCCGAAATGCGGCATTTGATCAGTGCTCGCTGACCGCCTTCTTGACCAAGTGTGCTTCTTGGCACTGTGTTCCTTGTCAGCCCAAGTGATACCGGGTTTCGTAGGATTCATGCTAGACAAGGCTGTAGACGACACGGGTTTCCTTTCAAGCCTGGTTTTTCGCTCATGACCTTCTGTGGATATAGTGCTTGCTGGCGAGTCAGGTGTTGCTGGTGGCGTAGCCGCTCGTGAGGACCTTGGAGGGCTTCTGGACAGCGAGAAAGAGTTAAGCCTTCTGCTGGTTCGTGCAGCATTGACTGCTGAGCTGTTGGAGTTGATGGACCTTTCGTCTGCTATTGCACCTACCGGAGGATCACTCCCTGTATTTACTTCTGGGACATGCCGAACTCCTTGCAGACTTGAACCCGCATCTTTGGAGTCTTCTTTGGGGGTGTTCCGCCGGTGTAGCTTGCTGCGCACAAAGGATCCAACGCGGCGCCCGAACCCGCGCTTCTCGACTTCCGGTTGTGACATGGATTTCGCATGCGAATGCGCTGAAGTGGGCCGCGTCTCCAGTCTTACCTCATTCCTAGTCGTCTGCTGCGGTGCAATGGTAGGTACAAACCCTATAGCAGCCTTCGGTGTTGAGTAGAGGTCACTGGATTGCTCTTCAGAGCGACACGGGTGCGAAAAAGACATGCTTTCACTGGTATGGCTTGTTGGTGTGAGTGGTTCGGCACATTCGCTGGCTGTACGAATGCTTTCATCCTCTTCGTCAATTGCTAGATGATAATCGACCATGCGAGAATTTCGATGTTGCAAATGTTCGGCCAAGCAGTTGTTGTTCTGAGATAGATCCGCCATGGTTGGCATGTTTGTGTCAGGTGTCTGCATGGTGGCAATGACGATGGTAGGAGTGCTTGACTTTGAGTGCTCGATTACTATAACCCTGCGATCACGTACGGCGAAAGGAGCCGTGGGTTAGTGACTGGCACGGAGAAGTTTTCAGTCTATACCGAGTACTGCTAGGCTCGCTGAAGAGAACTGGGTCGGTGATATGTCGCTTCGAGAGGGTTGCAGGGGGTTGAGCACAAGGGAACCGAGGAGATGTCCAACTTTGGCTGCGCCATCCAAACCAAGCGTATATGTGCTGGGTGAGATTTGAGTGAGATGAAAAAGATGCAGAAATGTGAATCCAGTCGTAGAAGAGCAGGAGCGTAAACTGTGGCCCAGATATAAATTGAGGGCCGAGGGACTGGGCCAGTATAGACGGAAGGCAGTGACGTCTACTGACTCTTGTGTATGTGTGTGTGTATGTGTGTGTGTGTGTGTGTCTCGAAGAATGTCGGAAACCCGGCCCTAATGACGGAACGGACTAACGAGGGGTATTGCTATCCGGCTTTTATCTGGCACCACCAAAAGATGTTCAATGAAGCGTGCAAATGGAGCGTTGAAATGCGGGTCCTTCATCATCAGGGATTGCGGGAGA
Source organism: Leptosphaerulina australis (assembly GCA_026120165.1). Taxonomy (NCBI): domain Eukaryota; kingdom Fungi; phylum Ascomycota; class Dothideomycetes; order Pleosporales; family Didymellaceae; genus Leptosphaerulina; species Leptosphaerulina australis. The sequence continues at coordinate 21,081 of JALRMI010000123.1, forward strand.
TATGTAGAACCCAGAATAATGGCAGACGCTGCAGCCGTCGAAGAAACCAAACCCAATTGGGCGAGCTAACCATGCCCCTGCAATTCTAACCCCCACAGCTCGAGCGCACCTGCAGATCGGATGCAAGTGTTGTGTGAGCGCCGAGCATCAGAGCTATATTAGACATTAGACATTAGACATCCACCGCGGCGAACTCGCACCGACACTGGCTGTCTGTTGATTGAGGTAGCACCTCATGGATCACGCCTCTCGAGAGGCTATCACACCTCTCGAAACACTATCGTGTTATCAGCCGAATCGCCCCGCTTGTTCAGAGAAGGCCGAGGCTACCATTTCAAAAGTGACCATGGTCAACGACCTACAATAGTGCTTTCTGCTACTGAACTCGTCTGTACGTACGTGCATAATTGACTGAACGACAGCTGCTTGAAGTACTGGAGACGAGAACTGTTTCTCAGCCGGTGCTGGTGAATGTCAGGCCCGGCGTCTGCAGGACGTTCTCATGGCTTTACCCGATACGTATAAATCCCGCAACTGCTTTGTGGAGGCTTCAGCGGTGTGAGATACTGCAGGCAAAATCATACTGGGACAGCGCGACTTTACTCTGAACTTTCATTCCCATACCAGTGCGAACGGCACCAGCAGCTCAACCCAAGGACTCAAAGACCCGATCCTGTCTTCAATCATTCTACAACACCCTTGGGCTAGAGTATTGCCGCCAAGAGCGATGCGCGGTATCTCATGGGGGCTTGAGCACACGATCTCTTCCCCGCAAAGGCACAGGAGCAACGCTGCAGACTGCAACGAGACCTGTCAACGTTGCTATCGATCAACCCTCATGGCAAAGTACGCTGCAGTCCCAAGGCTGTCCACCATGTCAGGCGCATGGTTTGCTGCGCGTTCCACGTCTTGTGGGTTGGTGTGACTGTTCGTCAAGTCAAGACTGACTGGCTGATGGCTAATGGCTAATGGCTCATGGCTCACGGCCCACGGTTCATGGCTCACGGCTCATGGCTAGTAGCTGATAGCTGATAGCTAATGGCTGATGGCTGATGGTCGGTGGCTGATGTCCGGTGGCTGGTGACTGATGGCTGATGACATATGGCCCTGGTTCTTGCTGCTCGGTGTGTTCCTTTGAATCATGCCTGCGACGACGTGCCATCTGCGATGAGTTTCAGCATCCACCTGGTGCGGTTGTGTGGTCGGCCTTGGAGATTCCCCCGTACATGTCCGGCGCACCTGCAGTAGCTGTATGCCTCTTTCGACCGCTCAGTGCTTCACACGTCTTGCTATGGATATGACGACCCAGACAAAGATTCGACGCGGCTTGTGCACTGTGGGGATGGAACAATGACCATGTCGGAAGCGGGAAAGAGCGCCCCGCAGCCTCCTGAACCCTTTGCGCAGCCAAGAGCCTCATCAACTTGTGTTTCGTTGGTGCGATCATCGCTTCCTACCGACATTCCTCCAGATCAATGATTTCATCGATCGAAATGAAAACCAAGCTGGTGCTACCTTCCTTAAAACGCTCACACTAAGCCTGAGGACGTCTTATCTCGTCGAACCTTCACTCCACCCCAATAGCCTTTGCCGGAACTCTTGGCAGCCTGGCCTCTCATAATTGAGACAACTCAGGAATCACAAACACAACTCTGCAGAGAAATGACACTATACAGCCCTCGCCTCGAGTACACAGCTGGGACATAGTGGTAATTTCGTCTCCTGGTTTTGCAAAACCTAGTTCATTGAACCCGAGTGGGCGGCACCCTTCTTGGCAATACACTGCAGAGGAGCATTGGACTTGGCAATCTAGAGGGATTCTGGGCATATCAAGTCGTCATGTTCCGCGCTTGGCAGCCAGCGATCTTTGGTACTGTACGTCGCCTTGTAACAGTCCAGCCATCACGGCGGTAGTACTGTGTGGCCGTCGAGGTCTGCATTCCTGCAGTTCCAGCAGTCGCATGCTATGTTTATCAGTGCAAGAGAATACTATTTTCTTGGCCAAAACAACGCACGTTGTGTGCCTGCTATGAGCTTCTGACAACTTTGACAGCGTAATGGTTGCGACCACAAGAGTTACCGTCCAGGCGTGTTACAAACGACGAACCTCATCGACGGATCAAAGACAGGTAGAGGATCAACCGATGGTCATCAGAGAGGCAGGCTCCTGAAGTCTCCGGCCTCTCTGCTCGTTGCATACAAGACTCAATCAGATACAGTAACGCTGTGTATCTCCGGTGGAGCTGTTTCACCTTCAGTGTGCGTACCCTACACACACTGCACGGGAGTGCCGCGCCAAGGGGAGCAGATCACCTTGGCAGGTGAGCATGTGCAACGATCAAACTTACATTTGCTAAATCATCTCTTTCTGTGATATAGCAGTACTGCAACCTATCCCCCTCTGAGTTGGCTGATTTGCAAGCTTATAGAGATGGAATTAATCACCACCTCCAAGGGCGAATCACCAACGGATTCGTACCCGTTCATTACATCTTGATCAGATGTTTACCCGAGCTTACGCGTGGCGTCAGGTTTACCATCATGACCACAACAACAATCGACGCGGATTATTGTGGACCTGTGGGTAATATGTGTTCAAGCGCCAACTCCAACCTTCAGCTCCAGTCTCCAGCTCCAGCTCTGGCCTGTAAGCATAGTAAGAATTTCACGGTAAAGGCCGATTTTTGTGTAGGTTATCTTATTTAAGCTACAGTTCCTATTTTAGCTCACTGCTTAAAAACCAATGTGCAACGGTTGACTTGCTAGGCTACCTGCCTACCTCCTTGACTGCCTACCAATCTCGTCGTTTTCGATTGGACTACTTCACGAGTGGGATTGGTGTACAAGTATGCTAAGGGATATGGCAAGTGGAACCCTCATCATCTAAGAGGGCTTACCTGACTTCTGCAAAACAACGTAGGAGGAAATTCGTCATCTGATTGCCCATTACTCCATTACCTAATCACCAAATATCCACTGTTTGCGGCTCCATCTCTACACCGTACTACGTCAAGTAGTACAGAGACGCCAAGTACCTCCTCCGATGCAATAAGATGCAGCCACCATGTGATCAATCGCTCCGGGAACTCGTTAAACCCCGCTGATGGTAAATCAAGGCTACAGGAATTGCCATTCTCACGGTTTGCCGCGATAAATCAGAGAGCACGCCACAGTATCATTGGTCAGTGTGAGGCCTATTAACATTGCCGCATCATCTGCATTGACATTGCGATACTTTTGCAGGTAAACTAGAATCCACGGAGCTGTATAAGTCAGCTTACTCGTGCACATGCAACGCACATCCAGAATATTATAGCCCGGCCATATTGTCAACTCAGCCTGGTTGAGGGAGAGACTGGTTGACTGGAATGTCGGTATGCTAGAGCTAGCCCAAGCCTACCGGTGTGTGATTCCCATCTAGCATGAAGCTTATAACAACTCGAGACCGCTCGAGCGTGGGTTGTTTATGCACAGGGCTCCTCCAGACTGCAAGCAAGAAGCAGAATATGATTCTTGATCGGTCTGTCTCGTATATCCACTACGAGTTGGTTCAGCAAGGGATGCCTAGAGATCCTCGCCTCTTCAGTCAGCAAGCATTTCATTGGATATAATACCACGCTAAACTAAGTTAGGAAGGGCTGTGGCTTACAGAACGCAAATTAAACTTCTGACCCATCATGTCATTTCACAGCCGATATCTCACGCAGTGCAGGTTCTGGGAGCCCACTACTACGGATTTAGTAGCCTCGCCGCCCCCATTGGTATTCTTCGCTAGGGTTCGACAAAGAAGGATGTCTGCCACGCTTTCGCACCAATGCTTCACGGCAGTGCAATTATGTATCCAAGATAGAAGGAACTTGGCTGTCTTGGAGGCACAGTTATGAACTGATGGATGCACGGTATATTCTTGGAGTTTACCTGTTTCCCTAATCTCAGCCTTCTGTATCGTCTGTTGTGTTCTTTATGCCTTTTTCATGCTTGTAGCTTGTTATATATACTAATCGCTTAATCTAAAACTTCAAAAATCAAATCCCGAGATGGCGGACCCCACTTACAGGGCGGCTCAGCCGGGCGAGTTTTTCTGTCCAGCCGGAGGGCAATGGTATGTTATAGCACTTCGCCCAAAACACTGGAATGCCAACTTTTAACTCGTTGAAATCGCTGTGAATTTCTATCACCATTACAAAGGTACCTTTCTGACACTTTCAGGTATGCATGCGAGACTGGTACCAAATTTGTGGGATGCTGTATAGCTGACCCATGCACGAATGGATGTCACGGTAGCAGCCTGCGCCCGGCAGGTCGATCGACAGCACTCGACAAACAATCTCCAGGTGGGTCCTGCGGTGGACAAACTCCATTCTGGACTTGCGAGCAAGCTCCAACATTCTGGGGGTGTTGTAATGAGGATCCATGCAAGAATAATTCAACATGTCCACAGGGAAAACTGGAACCCACTTACTGGGATCGTCCAGATCAGTTCGAGTACTTCAAGGACCTGAACATCTTGCTCTCATCTACCGCTCCGCGGCCCACGTCTACTCCGTCGCCGACTGCTTCGGTCACTCCTAGTTCTGGCTCCAAAGTTTCTAGCGCAGTGGTTGGTGGTGCCGTCGGAGGCACGCTCGGGTTCGTTGCGATTGTTGCAACGGTCGTATTCCTTCTCTGTCGTAGGAAAAGACGAAACAGAAAGCATGCGAATCAAAACCCCTCAGACGCAGTAGACCCCTCAATGTTAGAGCACAAACCTAGAGAGCTAGCATCACCAGTGTCCGCTGCTACAGGTATTTTCTGATCAAACTTCTCTTATGGATGAGCGTATCACTGATAGTTCTACAGCTCCGCCTACATACTCCTGGGGCCAAAACGGCGGCTCGCCCATTCCACAAAGTTGGGCCCACAATCACCCCGAAGGATCAAACGAATATCCGAAAGATTCTCCTCGCAGACCTTATTCTGAGTTACACTCAACAAGCTCTCCCACTCGATTAGCTGAGCTACCTGGAGGTACAGCAGCAAGGGAGCTTGATACGCCAGAGAATACCCCGGAGTTACCGCAAACAGGGTTTGGAAAGGACACATCAAAAGAACCACAAGGTCTAGGCGTCGTTATCGACCAAAAGCCCAGGAATAGCACAGAGAAACACCAGAGTTGAAAATACCAGGACGTTCCAGCATCGATGTCTGCTTTCATGCTGATTTTGAGATTGTTGATAATGTGCCGCAAGTTGGTATCTTAGTAGTTTATTGTATTCTTTTCTTCTCTTTACCGCTTGCCCAGTACTGGCTCTAGACCTTGCCCTTTATGGTGATCTATGGTGATGCAATAACACGTCCTTGTATAAATGGAGACTCGCATTAAGACTTGCTGGCAGTGCATCTAACAGGCTGTTGCATAGGTGGAAATACGAAACTACGGTTGCGTTACGGGTGAAAGAGGACGAAATACGTACTTAAAAGGCAATTGCAGACTGATAATACCATTGGAGACGGAGATCACCAAAGGTAGTCTCTTCAATAACCAGAAGGTTGCTGTGAGCCAACCCATACAGATGAATGGGTATGCAATGTATTTTTGCGGATCGTAGGTTATTGTTTCTGTAGCTACTTTTGGTACTGGCAACAAGACTAAGGAACGCTTGTTCTTTCTGAAGGCAAAACAACGGTCTCATAAGCGTTGCCATGCACGTATACGCAAAACCGATAACCGCGGATGCTATCAACTACGCAATGTGGACAGTCTATGCTGCACGAAACGCATACATCTCCACAGACTAAACGGCTTGCAGCTCACTTGGTTTAACAGCAAAGATTTGACATGGCAATATGGCTACGCGTGTGCTAGCATAGCCATTTAAAGAACTTTTATAAATCAGCTTTGGTGAAACAGTGCTATTTTCTTGAACCTCAATTCTTCCGAAATTACTGCGTTCTCTACACTTGCTCATACCTATCACTTTACTTCTTGGCACTGCATTCTTTCAAAGCTGCTTCAGCACCTTACTTTTCTGAACACCTCTTCTCATCTTCATCGGAGCGCACACGGAGTCCTTATCACTACAATGAAATATTCAATACGTTCCGAGGAGAACAACAACTGGTGCTGGGGCTTGACGGAAGAGAGCAGTTTGATATGACCGCTTGACTTTGAATTGCACGTGATATGTGCTCAACTATAAATCTACTCAGCTCCCTCTCTCATGTTTTTAGGGCCGTTAATAATAAGTCCAGTCACACCCCCAACTTCACAATCTCGCCCAACAAGGTAGATATTGAAATTAATGAAGTATTTGCTAGGTTTTGTTGAATTATAAACTAACTCAAGCTTCAATCACCGAGGTTGGCTCAATAAGTCATTCATACCCCTGGCCGTCCACACCGAAGGGTACTGTAAAGTATTCTCCAAAAAAAAAACTGGCCTTTGAAAACTTTCGCACCCTGCTACTAGCGGGTGTGACTGGAACTTCAAGGATAGTTGAGAGAAGACAAAGGGAGGGGCAGTGGAGAGAGGAGGCATATTGATTTAGGTAAGTCACCCCTATTGATTGGATGTGTTGATTGTTAGGCTATCTAATGTACAATCCAAAAGCAAGACACCGGTCCATGCGAGCCCATTATCCAAGAAGACTGAATGCAGATCGTAATCTTGTCCAGTGCACCTGCTGAAGCAAGCAATGAACAGATTACAATTACCCAAGTGGGCAGCAAATTGACAAACTCCTTTCTCCAATGCAACGCAAATGCAAGCTTTTTTGCTCACTCAGACTCATGCAACGCCAAAAGATCGAAATGAAGGGTATAAAAGTTGATTTTGTGTACGTCTGCCAAGGTGATGATGAGGCTGATGATGTCAAGTACCAGCAATAGCGATGTGCGCATTCCGCAAAGGTGGTGGCAGGTCAGAGTCGTCAAGCAACGTCCAAGATGTCGAATCATATGGCATAGTAAACCAGGCGGCAATCATCATCTGTCCTCTTCACTGCTCCACCCACCATCATCCCCCTGATCGATGGATTCCATGACTTCTTTGATGACGCCGTGAGACTTAGGGTCCAGATTCATCGCAATCGTAAGATGTCTTATAGCATTGGCGCGGTCCCGTTGTTTCTTGTAGCAGCGGCCGAGTAAAAAGTGAATGTTTGGATCGTCTGGTGCTAGGTCCTTGAGAACGAGGAGTTCCTTGAGTGATTCTTCGGAGTGGCCCAGTTTCAGCAGTACCTGCGCCTTGCGGAAGCGCGCCATGATGGACCGTGGGTCGAGTTTCACAGCGGCGTCAAAGTGTGTCAAAGCAACGTCAATCTTCTTCATGCGATCCAGAACCTATTCAAGATCAGTGAGGTTTGCAGTGTGTTCTGTTCTGGACTTACTAGCCCAATCCTAACAATGATCATAGCATTGTTAGGATTTATCTGAGATGCGGCTTTGTAGTGCTTCTCGGCGATATCGTACTTGCCCATCCTCTCGTACACATTTCCAAGACCGTACCATCCATTGTAGTGCCTATTGTCGGCACTGATTGCATTGCGGTAGGCCAGCATAGCCTTGTCGAACTCTTCGTTAGCTACATGCTCATGACCTTGTAGTGTAAAGGCATAAGCAAACTTGGGATCTAACTGTGTGGCGCGTGCAAAACACTTGACAGCATCATCATGCTGGCGCTCGAGAGACGAGGCGTTACCAAGAGCGCACCAGGCTTGCGGCGAAAGACGATCCTGATCGATCAGTGTGTGCGCGAGATGACCCAGCGCAACCTCATCCTTTAGCTGCCATAGTGTGTTTGAGTACACTTCCATGTGCTCGAGGTACGAAGGGGACTTCTCCCGTATCTTCTTGAAGACCTTCTCTGCTTCTGCATACTGTGCGCGCTCGTAATGTGCTTTGCCAATTTGCGCAAGCACCCATGGTGTGTCGCGCTGTGCTGCGGGCACAGACGCGAAAGCTTCCAAAGCCTTAACTGACTCGTAGCGGCTTAGATATCTGTATCCTGCGCCAATCCTATGAAGCAAGTCGAGGAGCCACACCAAAGCTTCTTTCTCACGAGCAGCATCAGTTTGAGGGGCCATCTTCGGAGGCGGTGGTGGCGGTGCTATCGCCACTGCGCTCAACGGCCGTGGCTTGGGCTCCAACGATTCTGTAGGATCGAGAGTAGGTTTCCGGTTTCCGCTAACAACACGTCCCACGGTTGAGGTCGTGCCTGTCCTCCCTTTCGTTCCAGTCGCTTTCACTCTCCGTAGTTCCCGCCGTTCTCTAGTCTCTGGATCTCTACTCGGGGCAGCCGCTGGTGGCTTGTTTGTTGTGCGTGTAGAAGTTATCGAAGTTATATGGTTGAACAGTCGAGCGCTTCTGCGCGGTGGTGCAGCTGTAGGGTCGACTGCATGTTGTTGTGAAGCTTGCGTATGTTGCGCATGTGTGGAATGACCTGAGACGGTCCTCTTATGACCATTTTGATTTACAGGCCTTGGCATATCTGTCTGCTCTCCATCTGAAGGATTCGTCCTTGTTCGTGCCCTCGAAATGATCGGTCGCATCCTAGGCGGATCTTCCACTGCGGCGAACGGCTGCATCCTAATCTTGCGACCGGGCGCATGCATAATATCTGCTGGCCCACGTTCCGTCATAACCGGACCTCCACCCTCACCCATCATGATGTCGTCGTCATCAGGGTCCATGCCATTAGTCACTGGAGTCTCGCCGTTGTGGTAGCGCACGCCATTAGTTACTGTGTTTCTGCCGTTCAACTTCGAAAGCAAGTTTGTTCCCCCCATGTTGAGTCCCATTTCTCCACGTTGCCGTGTCGGCGGATTGAAAGGATCATCGTCAGGTCTCGACACGAATGGATTGTTGCTCTCCAAGCTTTCCTGTGGTGGTGCGACTTGCGCTGTATGGCCATTTGTTGCAGTATGTGATATCGACTCGAGCATGGCGGGCGTGATTGTGAAGACGTTTTGGGGCCGGACGACGGCGCCGATATCGCAGAGGCCAGTGAACGCATCCCACATGAATGAATTAAGCTTCAGCGCTTCCACGTAGTAGTCGATCGCCTTCTTCGTGTCCCCATGCGCTGCCCACAACTTCCCTAACAGGCAGAAGCAAGCTGCAGCGTCTGGTACATGCCGTCTCGAAGTCTCCGAGTGCTTATCTGGTACAAGCGTCAGCACCAAAATCATCTACACTATCACAGCGCGCTTACTCCAATGGTTTCGTCCATGCCACAATCCTCTGACCTTTTCGAGTGTCGTAGCGCCCAGCTCAAAGCGCTCGAGACCCAGACAAGCTTGCGCAAATACATACGCACATCCTAGGTGCTGCGCTTGTGCTGCTTTGTTCTTGGAGCTTTCAAGTGCAGCTTTGTACCTTCCTAATCGAAGGTTACAGAGGGCTAACAGATACGCAGCGTCAGCGCTGCGGGTGTCCAGGGCGTGCAGACGACCTGCAAGGAAGAGCGCATTCTCTGTAAAGCCGTTGTCAAGGTGATATTGTATAAGTTGTCTTAGCTGCGAGTTGACCGCTGAAGGCGGCGGTGACATGGTGGGTGGATGGATGATATTGTGTATTGCGCCCAGTCAAGGTAGAGTTGAGAAAGATGCGGTGGTTCAAGGTAGTATAGGCATGAAGACGGCGAGGCGGCGTTGCAAAGGGTGGCGTGGGAGGCGTGAGAGGTGTGGGTGGTGTCAGGCGTATCGCGGTGAATGGCGATGTTATGTTGCTAGGTGACGCTTTCGACGTGCTCGACAAAGCGAATTGGCAAACACAGCGGACACAGCAGAGATGAAGGCGGGATTGACCTATGGTGACATAATAGGAAGCAGCGAGGGGGATTTGGATGCTGCAGTGGGCCAAGAAAAGGGTGCTCGATGCTGTTCTGCGCGAGAACAATCGTGATTCAGTGTTCGCGCTTGTTGTGTATGCAAAGGTGAGAGAGCGCACAGGGCACAATCATTTGAATGCGGCGGGATGCCTGCTTGCCCGCGCAACCATCGTCATCACACACCGATACCTCTATTGCTATTGATCGTTGGCCATTGAAGCACGAAAAGTGTTTCACACCAAACAACTCCACACCTCAAATAGCAGTTGTGCATCATGGCGCAGGTAGGCTTTTTTCTTTTCTTTTCTCCGGCGTAGTGTGTTCTTTCAAAGCTCCCCTCCAGTGTTTTATAAAAATATTATCGAATTGCACATGGTATGCGACAATTTGATGTTTGCTGTTTCTACCCAGGAGTTGAATGTAGAGCATGAGTGCTAATATGATTTAGAAAGCAACCAAAGCCCTCGCTGCCGCCAATACAAAGCGACTGAACACAACTCTTTATCTAACCCTTGCAATCCATACCCTCTTCTGGCTTCTACGCGCCCTCATCTTCCGCTCCTCATTCACGCGGCGCTCCCTAATCTTGTACCTCGTCTTCAGTGCCCCGCAACTCCTCATAAACCTACAATTCGAGCGGCTCTCGCGCCCTACGCACCTCTCTGATGGAACTATCAAGCGCGCAGGTGAGGATCTCGACGCACCCGGCCTAACAGAGTACATGTGGGATGTAACGTACTGGACCTACGGATGCATTGTGCTAGTGAGTTTTTTCGGAGACTGGATGTGGTGGGGCATGATCATAGTGCCGGTGTACTCTGCGTACTCGTTATACGGCGTGTACAGGGGGTTCAGGGGAGGATACACGGATGCGGCGGGCGTGCCGCAGCCAGGAGCTGCACAGAGTAAGAGGCAGGCAAAAATGGAGAAGAGGGGAGGTCAGAGAGTCGCGTATAGATAGAGATTCAAGATGGATTATGAAGAGTTGTTTGCTGTGCGTCATGTGCAAAGAAAGCGCACTGAAAGCGGCCTGCACGCGCCTGTTTTTCTAGTGTGAATGCTAGAGAAGAGGAAGACAATCGTGGGAAGTTGTATATGTAGTCGATTAGGAAATAAATACACAAACTGGAATCATGTCTTGTCTTGACGAAGCTGGTAGCAAAGATGTGTAGGCTTAGGGAACAGTAAAGTGGTAGCTGCAAACGTCGGCAAAGGAATGATAGCAGGGATCAATCAGATTGTCACCAAAATAATTGACTGGCTGACACAAAATGTAGGTATATTGCTCAAAATGCTTGACGCAGGCACAGAATGCCAATGCAAGTCTCCGCTCCGGATCTATCCAGATGCTACACGTGATATAGACACAGACAATAAAGTTACATATAGTACAAGGTCTATGCTTCGACCTTGGTCGGGATCTTGACCTGTCCCTTCTTGCGGTCCTGATGGGGAAGACCGTATCTCCAGCCAACACCCCTTGCATCCCTTCCGTTGCGGCCAGCGCTCTCGACACTGATATCTTTGAACACAAAGTCCCATCTCCTCTGGGGTACAACCTTCTGTGCCCGGATCTCAACTTGCCTAGCTTCTTCTTCACGCTTCTTCTGCGCCGCCTCTGCGGCAAAACGCTCTTCAGCGAGCTTCCGGCGCTCCTCGAAGCTGAGGCCTGAGGCAAGTTCGCGTTCGGCCTTGACCAACTCAGGATGAGGAATGCGCTCGTCGGCGGGAAGGAGGCTGTTGTCAAAAGCTTTACCGGCGTCTTCACGCGTAAAATGTCTCGATTCTGCAACAGGTACCCATAATTGCTGACGTGTGGCAGGGTGCACGATCAAGTCATTGATAGGTTCATGTGTAATGGGCCGCTTACCCTTGTTTTTGGGGTCTGAAGTATCAATGTACGGTGTTGTGGGAAGCATGTTGAGAACTGCCTTGGAGTAAGGAATGGCCAAGGTTTTGCCCTAAGATACAGTCAGCGACGGTTGCGAAGATATACTCTCAAGAAAAAAAAGCAAGTGGTTCTAGACGTTCAGCAAGAGCAGAGCTCTTGTTATGTTTTCTAACCATATAGGTGTCTTCAAGACTAATCGAATTTTATAAAGTTTCATCATGTCATAGAGGAGATGCGAGTAAGAGTAATTCAGAACGTACCTGTGCAACCCATTCTTTCTCCATCTGCTTGAGTCGTACGACGGCACCGACACGTTCATTACTGACACCAAACTCTACGCTAGCAAGCGAAACTGTTGCCCCGTCTCGCTTTACGCGTTGGTAGATGGCTTCTCGCAAGTCCTCACTCAGTACGGGTTGACTGCGGAAGTACTGGTTCAGGGGAAACGGGCGGAGGTCTTCGGCTGTTTCTGGTGGCAGCTTCGAATCGTCCGACTCTCCCGTGACCTTTTCATCCTTCTCGGTCTCTGCTTGTCTTGCAGCAGACTCCAACTCGTCTAAGGACTCTTGCCCTTCTGGCGCCTTGGCCTCCTCTGTCGATGCTGCCGCTTCGTTCGTAGTCTCAGTCTGTTTTGTCTGACCTTCTTGTGGTTTTACTGCTCCTCGCTGATAGCCCGGTCCTGCTCGAACCAGATTGCCGTACCTATCATAGGCACCAAGGTAGTTGGTGGAGTTGGGAAGAGGTTCTTTCAGCTGCCGTCCCGGCCCATTGAGCCACTCATAAAATTTCCGCCGCCGTAATGTGACTTGTTGGCACGGTGTTTGTGAGAATTGGCGCGATGGCTGCGCGTTGTGCGTGATGGATTGAGGTTGTGTGGAGGTGGTTTGGCTGGAAGTAGGCCGGGGAAGGGAGGGGAACTTGGAAGAGCGTATCCGAGGAGGCATTATGAGTATGTGCCAATGCTATCGCATTGATGCAATTTAGTGTAGAGAATGAGAAATGATGCAAGCAATGAGCAGAGGTTCTACGATTGTGGTTTGTAGCTTTGAACACCAACATGCAGAAAAGTTACATTGGTCTTAGCTTCGAGCTAGAGATGCCAAGGCGTTTTATCCACGTGACATTTTGCTTACAATTATGTGTGCCAGTGCAGTAGGCAGAGACGTGCTCATTGACATGTTTTTTTTTAATCCTGAAGGTTCTCATTGTTCTATTGATAAGATTTGAAATTTAAACAACATATGTAAGAGACCAGGGTGTGAAATGATCGACATCAATCTTCCAAGGTCTTTCACCGTTTCTAGCCATTGGTGGTATATTGTACAATCGCATGTAATAGTGTACGACCCTCTGATCATCACGTAGTCATCAGAAGATGATCTTATCATACTCCCAGGACCGATCTCGCAAGCGCTCGTGACAAGCTGTGGAGATCTCACGGAGATTGTGTCAGCCACTCCAATGCAGTGCCATTGCATGTTGTACAAAGTGAGAAGGCTCAAGAACATCCTGGTAGCCAGTCTCGGAATCTCAGCGCTTTCAGTATAATGACGCAATGACTTTTATTAGGTACTGATATGGGGGGGGGGGGGGGGACGTCGCTTCTATGCAGCCACACACAGCAACCAAAAATAATTGATGCAAAGCGGATGCCCAGCCCAAGTAATGATAGGCCGTTATGACATGAAGACAGAGACTGAGATCACAGTATATGCTTGCCAAGTCCAAATAATAAATGTAGGGACAGAATATGGTCCAGCTCCTAGTATGCTGCTAGCCTGCAATGCGCGTGTGGATCAACGATGGAGAAATGGAAAAGACGGAGACAAGGGGTAAAGGGGTAAAACATCGCAACAACAGATCTTCAACAAACTGCCATAAACCAAAATGATCAAACCGCAGGAAATTATGCGCAGTCGGTTGGTAGCTACAAGCAGCTCATCGACCATCTTGGCTGCTCTGTCGTTTGCAAAAAGAAGAGAGGATATCCCAAATTCGTAAGTACGAGTTGATGTAACCCTTCCATGCCAACCTGATCGATTTGACCGCCCTGGTACCCGACCTGGGAAAGGCAGCCGGCGATGGAAAGCGTAACATGTGTGGAATAGTGAAAAGAATGAAAACAAAGAATCCAGCCTCTTTGAACGCCTACTTCGTGCAAACCTTGTAGCCAATTAAGCAAACGCATAAAGGGGAATCATCGCTGTATGCTGGAAGGAAGTCCATGCCCAAAGGACGTGATAATCCTGAAGGAAGTTCCGCGCCTGTACCCATGCCCTTGCATAAATGAGAAATGAAACCAGATTCAACCCAAACAACTCAACACCTCGCAATGTAACCGAAGTGACAGGATATAACGCGACAAATATGCAGCACACATCTGACGTATGCTCAGTGATTGATGCACCTCCAAACTCCTAGATCATCACTCATGATGGTGTCTTCGCCATCATCTCTAGCGACCCATCATGTACGCGGAGTAGTTTCCGCCCATGCCTCCGAAGCCATTACCGCCTGTAGCCATAGGTTGGCGCATTGGGTTGGACATATCGTTCGGACCCATACCGAAGCCGCCGCTAGCGTACATCCCGAAGCTGTTATTTCCATTTGCGTGGGACTGGTTCGCGAGGCCCGGAGGGGCCGACAAACCGGGCGGTGGGCCAGTAGCGGTAGAAAAACCTGGAGGGGCTCCAACGCCGCTTCCGAATCCAGAGAGAGGGGTGCTCGGTGTGATAGACGATGCTGAACCCATGCTGGTATGCTGTCCGCTGCGGACACCCAAGGGATTCTTGGAAAAGCTCAGTCGAATTCCACCCTTGACGCTGTTGTGCAGCATATATCCGTAGAGCTCGTTCAACGCCTTTGTGGCAAAGGATGTATCTTCAAACTCGACGAAGCACATTGGGCCGTTCTGCTTCGTGCGGAAACAAAGACGCTTGTATCCGCGCTGCTTGGAAAACACGGCTTTGAGCTCGTCCTCCGAGGTATCCATGGGCAAATTTCCGACGTAGAGAGTGTTGCATGGCGGGTTCTGATCAGCTGGGTTGACAGGGGGATATGTCGGCCGAGCAAAGTGCGAGGAATACTGCTGGAAGCCCGTGTTGGGGCCATTGCTCAAAGCAGACGGCACATTGTGAGGGGACATGGCTGAAAGACCTGGTCCAGGCGACTGCATAGTCGCTGCAGAACGCGGGGATGCATAGTTGTTCAACGGTGGAGAACTCATGCCATTGACGCTGTTCGTATTCAGCGACAACGAAGCGAAACGCGACACTGGAATCGAAGGATTCGGGTTTGTTGCTCTACGTGACATATTGGACTGAGCTGGTGGACCTCCGGTGGCGTAGCCGATCGACTCATTGAGTAGGTCGTTATCGTCGTCTGCTTCGTCATTGATAACCGACTTTCCGAGATTGCGGCTAGCAAATGAGGTTTGCACCGGTGACGTCGGCGAGAATAGATTCGACACCCCGAATTCTCCGTTGCCAAGACCCGGGGTTCCATTTGGTGGGGACATCTTCTCCATGTTCTGAAAAGTCCCATTGTACCGAGACGATTGGCGACCGTTCGTAGTCGCGATCCCCGTCGAGGATGCAATGGATCCATGTCGCGCGGATCCGCTGTCAACCGTATTGCGTCGCGACCCAATAGCACCGCCATGGCCATCTTGCAGCACCTCAACAATAAGAGTTGCATCCTTGGTAGTATTGCGCTTGCCATTAAGGAGATCACGTGCTTCCTTTGCGCCTTCATATGTCTGGAAGTAAGCAATAGCAGAAGCAAAGCCCTTGTCTTCGGAGAACCGAGTCTGGGGCACCATTTCACAGTCTACCAAGTCCTTAGCAAAAAGTAGAATGTTGCGCACAGCCTCTTTATCGCTGTTGCTGGGGAGTTTGCGCAAGAAAATAGCGTGTCGAGTCTTGTTGTCTGGCGTCGTGTCGGCGTCGCCGAACGAAAGCATAGAGAGACCGTTGCGCTCAATCGGCCGACGCTCACCAACAGCACCCGGCATGTTGTATGTGTGCGATGAGGAGAAGACGTCTGCCGTCATGGTGTTCTGGGAGAAAAGCTTTGGGGACGATGATGAGTTGGAGCTGCTCAATGAGCCGTGGAGAAAAGGACTGTTGGAGAGATTCGAAGGGCTTGTGCTGCTCGGGCTAGGCCCACCGGCCATTTCTTCCCTTGTTGTCGAGGTATCGTGGCGGCCGTGGTGAAGACAAAGAGCGTCGGTCGAGGCAAGTCAAACCGGATGGCGCAGACCGATGCAGTGAGTTGATACTGACAATTCAGGAGTGTCAGTTTTCGGGCCGTGTGGGTAGGAGATTCGAAGGCAGTTAGATGTGGTACCTGAGGGTAAAACAGCTTCGAAACGTGGTTATGCCTAGGTGAATTCCCGACGGGCGCGAATGGTCGCAAGGGTGCAGGCGCACGTGTAAAGGCAAGCGATTGGCACTTTACACTAAGAATTACGGACCTTAATGTTGTCGAGGAGCAATAATCTCCTGCCACAGCCGCTGCAGAAGGAGAATCCAGTTGACTGGGTTGTATTCACTAGAACCGGCTTTGTCGAGCGAAGCAATGCGACGACGGCTGAGTACTGGGGGTCTGGCCTGATATGAGACCAGGCTCCACGGTGGAAAACGAAAGTTAGAGTTGGCGCGCTAGCCTACTGGCAGGTCTGCGAGGAATGCGCCTGCAGCGAAGGCTGCAATGGTGAATGGATACTTTTGGACGAAGTGGCAGAGAACGGGTGGTAAGGCCAGTGCATGCAGAGGTAACAGAGGGGATTTGGGGGGGTGGGACTCGAGAGCTGGTGGCTCAGGCGCTGGGCTGCGAGCTCGGATCGCTGGGCTGGTCGAGGGCAAGGTACCGCGCAAGCCAATCGGGGCGGCAGCAAGGGTGCGGGCGGGACAGATGCGAATGAATATCTTTCAGTCGTGGGAGGTGCTGTTGCTTGAACTCTACGCGGCAGTGGAATACAGATAGAGCGGCAAGACAGAGGGCATCTGACAGTGACTAAGAGGAAGGGAGGAACGGCACGATGCAGGAGAAAGAGGTGGTGGGTGTGGGAAGGAGAGGTTTGGTGGAGGCAGACGGGGCGCTCTTGCTAAAAGCGACATCACCCATGGAAGGCGCACGTTGGGACTGGTGCTGGGCTTGACCCGAAAACCCTTGGACAGCACCGCGGACCTAAGCTGATTCGGCTGTGTGAGCATTCCAGACAAGTCACACAGGTACCGCGAAAGACGTGCGCGATAGCGTAGCACGAAGACGATGACTGTATAATTGCGAGCTGGAGGGGAGGGGGTGGAGCATGTCTGCCTTCTACTCAATGCGTGCCTTCCCAGTCGAGCGCTGTCTCACCACCATACGCGCGTTGGATACATTGGCAACACTGACAAACCTCACTCTCTCTGCAACACACTAACTCACCACTCTACTCTGTTCTGCACCGCAGAGAGCAAGCACTCAACCGCGTGAAGCAAGAGTATGATCTCGACTGAAGCCTCAACCTTGCTACCCACCCAGTTTGGCCTCCCACTGCCGCCATACTTCATCGATCTTGGGCGAGACTGCGCCGCCCTCTTACTGGCTGACTGCTCCAATGTTCTATCAACTTGACGACAGCTGCGCAGCCCAACGCCTCTGCAGCGTGGGATGGTCAACGCCGCCATGTCATCTGCAGGTCTAGACGTTGTTTCTTCTTCGTACAACATAGAGCGTCCCTTTCGCTCTTGCGCTGCGTTACAGTCTTGCTGAAGAGGCTCTGCACTCGCCACCCTCACAGAGGCTCGGCTGCAGTCTACATCTACAATATCCCTGTACATGCACGTCTGCCAGGAAGCTTTCAGACCATCGCGAGCGGCATTTTGCGGACGCACTTGACGTTCATCACAGGCAATCGGTCCTGCTCCGAGTCCATAAGAGGCCGCTCTCAACTGCTAGCGTGATGACGGCTCACCGCGTCTGTGGGAAGTGGCCGTGGCTGCTTTTGTGGCCTGCTCTAACCAGCCCTTTGGCGCCGGGATGCAGATGGCGAATCACAGTCTTGGGCCTGGTTTTCAAAGAGATCAGCCTTCCTGCGTCCAGGAAGTGGGACTCCCCAGTGATTTTCATCCGGACTCGAACCGTTGTTCATGGGCAATCGCTGCAGGCGGACACAAGCTTCGACGTTCTTTGTCAGGTGCACCTGCTGCCGACGACGCTGGCGGTAATTGACCGGCTGGGTTTGCAGACAACCACTGCGGGGCAGTCAAGCCCTACCAGACAAACCTCCGAGTATGCCTGCAACTTCACAAGTCAGACTTTAGGCATGCGGGGCCCGTATTTGCCAATCACAGTGGATCGAGAAAGCCACTCGGTATGCCGATGCCATATCATCATCCGGTCCTACTTGAAAGCAACTGCCTTTCCCGCGTTTATCGTCGAAAGATGCAGGCAGAGCATGCATGTTATCTACAAAACCGCACACGGCCTGGGGGAACCAGGTTGCTGGCCTTTATGTTCAAGGATAGCGCCACCATACACTATCACCTGGCTCTCATGCTGCAGCAGGTACCCTACCGGCAAGTGGTACAAGAGAAAGCACCACTCCTGAACAAGAGGCACAATTCTCGTATGCCTATATCAGTTGGCCTTTATAGTGTCTACGAAACTACGCCACGTGGTCCCACCTACAACCAAACCACCCCATCATCTTTCCTATAGAGTCCAATCAAGCCTGTGTAGCTGAACGAGCCGTCTTCCAATGTTCGGGCACGACATCAGCAAAAAGGTTCGTAACGATTGTACAGATGATATACTCGAAACTGGCGATCTCTATCAGCGCGTGCGCTTACATGTCAACGTGTCCGACATCAAATCCATCAAGATCAAGGACAAAATACATGCACGCCGGTGTGTGTTACTATAATTGAGTCAGCGTTTGGCCCTGTCCCCAGAAATTGGATGTGAAAACGCAGCTGACACTACTTCGGCTTTGTTGACCCAGACACCACCATCCGTGACTCTTGGTGCTGCCGCTTTTGGTCGCTCTTCAACAGCCAAACTAGAGACACAAAATGGCACGACATCAACCCTTTAAGGACTATGATTTGAGGATCTACAGTCCTATCATGTGCTTGAGAGGGTCTTCTTGTTGCTATCGATTGCCGAGACAAGAGCTCGGCCTGGAGTGCTCGCTGTCTACAATTAACGTTCGATTTGGTGTTGTATAATGTACCTCGGATATGCCGCCGGACAAAGGGGTCGCCAGGTTTGGTTCGATGATTTACCTTTGATTGTACACCCTGCAGACCCAGTAGGCCGCTCGGGTTTCGGGTGCCCTAATTGAAATGAAAGAACGGTCGGATTCTACTGGGCCACCAGCACCAGCTGCTCTTGCTCTACAGTGTGGTTGTCAATGTTTCAAGATTTCGCTCAGGCAACCAATAGTGGGATGTACTTACAGAGGCACATCGAAAGTAGTCTTTATTCCTAGGCTCGGCCCGGTTGATGTGAAGCGTTTCACAATTGCTCGGGCACTTGCTACATCATGGTAGAACGAGGCATGTTACAAGACTTGCTAGGTAACACTACTCCTGAAGCACCTTTGCCTATGAGCAAAGCGATATCCAGTCACTCTTACGTTTCTGACAACTCTGTACCTCCACCATCCTGATGATTTCGGTTTCCAACAGTCAAATTTCTTGTGTTGAGGCTGTACATGCCTTCACGTGGCCCATTCTACCACGTTGAGCAGAGACGCCTTCCAACGTTCACTAATTCCACGCTTTATCCCCACACGATCGAGTAAAACCCCATGCACACAGACAACGCTTGGATAGCCTGTTTGCGGAATAAGTAGTCTGGCGCCTGGATCACCTCGCTGATCTTCAACAGAGACCTTTCCGATACAGGGCACTGGCGTCAAGTTCCCCTTCAACATCAACCACCCACCTTCAATCTTGGAGATTTCCAAGGGTGTTTGTACCAATCATTTGCGAGTTTTGGCCAGTGTCTCAACTTGACTCATTTATGTTGTTTGGTTGGCTGAACTCGTGGTGTTCTAATTAGATTTTGGGCTAAGTGAGCTGAGCGTCAAACCATCCAAGGCCCGCGCCCACGCACATGCTTCAGCGACTGCATATAGTATGGACCCTGAGCCAGTGCATGCAGCGACAGCACCGAACCTTTAGCAGGAGAGCTTGGACTCAGCATGTCATGGCGGGGAAGCATGAACTCAAAGCTCGCCTCGGGATGTAAGCCCGGAGCCGTGTTGGCGTATGGATATGTAAGCAAAAAGCAAAATAAGTCAAGTCTCCTCTGTCAAGTGATTCTTCGCAGGTGCGTGGCTTGTAATGCTAAGCATGTAGGAACAAACGAACATCACTCCCAGACCGTTTGGCCTAGCAGCCGGGCCTATGCCGTTGCAAGCTAAGAGGCATCAACCCCTATTTCAGATTTCGATCAATCGCATACACACGGCTCAATACTCGAGACGGATGTCAGCTTGAACAGCGATTGTTCCCATGCGTCGACATAGCCTCTGTGGCCTCTCTATTCCGCCCTGGGCGTGGCGCTACTTAGAATGCCCCAGGGGCAGGGCAATACTCCTTGCATTTGAGAACGGAAGCTATCAGTATGTGAATCACATATACGTGTCAAGCAGTTTGACTTTG
Source organism: Leptosphaerulina australis (assembly GCA_026120165.1). Lineage (NCBI taxonomy): Eukaryota > Fungi > Ascomycota > Dothideomycetes > Pleosporales > Didymellaceae > Leptosphaerulina > Leptosphaerulina australis. Next base: position 41,440 of record JALRMI010000123.1, read on the forward strand.
AGCGGATCTAGAGAACGAGATCTGGGAATGCTTCCATTGGATTGGATTGGATTTTCATTTAACGTCTATGAGAGTGGAATGCTTCCATTAAAGCTACTCAAAGCATCGCTCTGTATGTCTTTGTGTGCAGACTTCCTACTGCACGCGCGAGTGTGTGGTTTCGAGACCTCGCAACGAAAATTCTACATTTTAGTACTGGTCTCAGTGACATGTCGACTATAGCTTGGCCGATATGCAAAGACTTACTGTCTTCGTTCTATCCTGCTTTCGTTTGCTGGTCAGATCTCACTTCTACGACCATCGGGACCGGGTCTTGACCCAATGCTCACTAAAGTGGAATGTATATGTTTGGTACGCAACTTATATATCTATATCTACATTGATTGGGGAATGGAGATCTACAGAGGCTGCGACATGCAAACAATCGGCTTCCCAGTTGGCCGACAAACTAATACCAGGACTGGCAACACGGCCGTTCACCAATTGCAGTTCTCGCATTTCCAGGAGACAGCACATCTAAAAGTTGCCTGCTCTAAACTCTAATGGGCCTTTGATAGATCTCCATTTTGGTGAGTCCTGAAGGTGTTCCGAAGAAGGCGGCTGGGGCTACACAGCTCTGCTCAGGAAAACCAGTCCAGCGGCAACGACCAGCGCTTCTAACGAGTCGAACTTCGGTTCGTTTGATGCCATATCCAAGCTCTTTCGATAGCTTTCTGGTGGTGGTTCGTTTCTTTTGGTTGCTGTGAGGGTTATCGTTCAATTCGAAACGAAGTTCTGGGCGAAGTTGAAACGAAGTTCGATTTTCGCGGTGTTGGGTGGACGATAGGGGCAGACTGCTTCACCTTTATGTCTTAAGATTGCTTAGATCTGGTAAATTTACCTGCAAAACATTGCCAAAAACAGACCGACATCTGACTTATGACAGCGCCTTAGTCGTATCTAGATGTCATCTAATATCAACTAGATACCACTCTATCCTTGCTAGACCAAACGAAGCATTTGAACTACGGTTGCTTCGCCACTATTATTCGATCGATCACCGGCCCTTCGTTCGGTCATGGTTCGATTGCGACTCGTGATAGGCTTTGTTCGACGCGAAACGAAATGAGCCATCGAACGAACGAGTCGTAGTTCGTTACGATGGAAGCGCTGACAACGACCACGCCAGTGCCTTCCTCGATGAGACTCATCCTAGTTTGGCTTATCATTTCAAGACATTCAAGGATCTTATGGCATTTTACCAATGTTTACTAAAAACAGACAATCTCTATGCTCGATACTGTCCATTTACCTGCAATGCATTTACCTTCAGTTCTCGGTTGTCCTGAGGCACATTGCCCGCATATCTCCATTTATAATTGCTGTACTCGTCTTCATAACGTCCTAGATAGACTCTCCACCCCGTTCCAGACTGTGTCCAGTTGATACAGTTCATACGGGGATATTATGATCTTTTCGCTTTCGTGGACCATATCACTCATTGGTGGAAGTCATGGACAAGACCAGAATCCTACTAAGCGTTACATATCAACAAGAAAACCATGAGTGGAAGGGTCATAACCTCGACATATTTGACATTACTAAATGACCCGGGAAAGCCGACTCATAGGAATAGCAGGTACTTTAAGCAGCCAGAGGGCAATATTTTGAGAGCTCTGAACTCTCGGATCGTGGTCTTGTCCTATCAATTGAACATTAGAGATGTAAATGAAGGGCACCTCTGTATTCGATAGCTGCCACTCAGTCGCGAGTATCAAGTTTCCTTAGCAAGAGATAACACAAGAAAACAAGTGGTCTGTTTTGCATTTTGCAAGAACCCTTGACATGCATGCTCTTAGTGTAGTTGGCGATGGACATGATAATATCATCCACTCATCGCAGTACACATCTAACAGCGGTCAGATGCAGAATTGAGGTGTTGGTTAGCTTCGAGGAGTAATGCAGCCCCCGTAATGACACTTACACACGATACTCCTCTCCGCCCCACTCAAAGGTTTCCATTCTTCGCATTCCACTCCGCTCAAAATGATCAACCGACTTTATCCGGGCGCACAGTCCTCTTCCACGTTTCGGCCCGGGTTCTAGCCACCCGCACAAGTCTCGCACTCCACTCCGCATAAAGGGCGCAACTGTGGCGCTGCCAATCACATTGTAGCAGCTCAAGCTCGATGACAGAGAAGGAAAGGTGTTCTGTAAGCCAAGATATCAGTTCCAGGATAGAATGCGTGTAGAGGGCCTCGTGAAAGCGACCACACCTCGAAGAGCTCAGAAGAGGTGGGTCATGGCAAGAGGGGAGCGGCTGCCAAGTTCGGGGGCAACCGCACAAGTCGCGCAGAGGTGCATATAAACGTCTTCATCCTACGTCTGGAAGTAGAGCATCACAGCAACTCAATATTCGCCCAAACGAACTACTTCTCCTCTTCCAACATCAAGACCAATTCAAACACTTCAGACACTATGCAGTCCATCATCTTCACCCTTGTCAACAACGGCAACTGCGGCTGCTCGTCAAGCAACCCTTGCAACTGTGGCAAGGACTGCACTTGCGACAACTGCCCTGTACGTTCCTACTTAGCCTCATACAACTGAGAATTCACTGACTCTGGGAAGCACAAGGGCTAAGTCCGTCAATCTTCAATCCTACAGCATCAAATGAATTGACAACGGTGAGTGGCTAGCCCTCATCTAATCCTCCAAAGTGCCATACTAATGCTGGTCAGATCATGAAACAATAAAACGCCCTTCATTGGTTGTGAATGGCGATATGGTTGGAGTTTCAGGGTGGTGGTTTAGACGTAGCGATGAGGCGTGCCATCGGGGGAGTTGCATGTAGCCTTTATTATCCAATGATCATCAACTCATTATCAAAAACGAGATTTACTGCAAAGGAACAGTCTTGTCGCTAACATGCACCTGGCTGTCGTCAAGCCTGCCTCATACGGTTATTTTACTCCAGTATCATGGAAAAGAGGACGACCAATGTTTCCATCACTCAAGCATCATGCTTGGCCACATCCTTCCCGAGACTCGAGCATTCCATAGTTAACCCCTTCTATATCCTTCCGTGCTTAGAGGCATTCTTGTGATGACCTAGCCACAGCAGACCGTAACGTTCTCTTGCATGCGGTCCGACCCGCCCTTGGCCACATTGAAACTCTCCCACCCGCAGATGAAGTATCCAAGATATGCGCCGATGAAAATGCAGATTATAATATAGCCATTGTAGTACATGGCGAGCAACATAACGAAGTATGCTACCGCAAACTGTAACATGTGAAGGAGAGCGCGGACTGCTTGCTGGAAGACGCTGGGGCGGAACTTCGGCGTAGCTGGCAAATGAGTAGCAGCGGTGGCAGGAGCCTTATTCGTGTCGTTGTCAGAAGAAGCAGAGGAAGCGACCACGGTCGCAGGGCTGTGAGATGCCAAGTACTGATTGACAATGTAGCGATCGTATTCCTTGCCGGCGCGTCGAAGGGCTTCCAGGAAGATTACGAGTAGGATCACGCCGATGCAGGAGCCAGCGAACATGCCTTTGGAGGTAATGTGCCATGAGCGAGCGATGAAGCCTGAACAGATGTTAACTGATGTTGGTACTTCATGATGGGTGATAGGGCAACGCGGTAAGCCATTGGCTACTAGTCAATGCCCAGTATCATCCTTTCAAAAGGAAGTAGGAATACGTACAGGAGTCGACAGTGTACCAGTTCCATAACATCTACAAGTCGAGTCAGCCGGGTCCACCAAACCTCACATTCAATGCCTCTTACGCTAATTTTGCAACCTCCACCCATACTCATGCCGCCTCCGCCCATGGACATTCCAGTACTGGATGCCATAGCAGCACTGCCTGTCACAGTCTGCGTCACTCCTGCCATACCAGACATCCCAGACATGACCATCGTCTTTGCAGAAGTCATCATGCCGTGTCCTGAGTGGTCCATGATTGCTAGCTGAATAGTTGTTGCTTCGGTGAGCTAGGGTTGAGTAGGTAGATGGCGTTAGTGAAAGGGCAGAAAGAGCTGGTAGCGATTGGGCTTGTAAAAGTATTGGAGAAGATAAGATGAGCAAGTTTTGAGCAGATTGTTCAGTTGGATGCGGGGAAAGGTGAAAGTTGGTAGGAGCGACTTGTTGGTACAAGAGAGAACCCGTCTTTGTATCCCTGACTTCTTTAGTCTTTTTGGACAAAAGAGATCAAGATTGAGGGATCAGAAATTTCACAGAATCTTTGTACGCATGGCAAAGCCGTTCTTCTAAGGCTGGAGCTGAGTACCCACCCGTCTGCAAGATAGGCGCTCAAACACTCTCACCGCATACGGGTGCTACCCGACACCAAGGCAGGCCTCGAATCATCCTTCACACTCGCCACTTCGTGACTATAACAATGACAATAACCAAAAAAGGCTTCTTGGGTGTACAATGCACATGATGAAAGGTTGCAGGATGATGGTGGAGGACATAAAATGCTTGGCTTACAGAAACGCCTTCCTTTCACAGGTAAGGCCCGCCCCGCTTATCGAGAGCGTTTGCGCACTTTCAACGCCACGAGAGAGTCTGTGATCAGGACATCTCACCACCAGAAGACTTTTCAAGATGTTTTGAGCGGATCAATAAGACACGCATAAACGAGAAGATGCAGATCACTGCCTCATCGTTTCGAGCGGCTTGCAGGTAGTTGCAGGCAAAATGGATTGCACAGCGTGCGATAACTAGAGCTACATCGCAGGCATCCGTTCTGTAAGCACCAAGCAAAGGAGCCTTGCACTTATACACGACAGAGGCATATTCTCATGTGAGTGTCACTGCTGTAGTCTTCGCGATAAAAGATGACAACCTTTTGTGGGTAAAGCAGTTTGAATGGCACGATCATTTCGGCTGCTCCATCATCCTGATTCGAAGGCATTTCTATACACACATATACATATATATATGTATATATATAGGGCGCTCGTCCTACTGCGCATCCACGTGGGAAATCCTTGGGACACGGTCGTACGGAGCAAACATGTGTTCGCGTAGGCTGGAAACCGATGGGTCTAACAAGAGTGCATACTACTACATGATGCTTATGATTGAACAATGCTCTTATTGGCCACAGTTTCGTTCCTTGCAAAAGGATCAAAGCTCGGATCTGTGATTCTTTGGTGTTCCAGTATGTTGGCAATGAATGTTGCGTTCTTTTCGCTATAAGCCTGTTCGATCCAGTGAAGTATTAGGTCAAGGCCTGCCGTCACCCCCGAAGAGCTCCAGATGGACGGTGATTTTGAATTGTCTTCAACCCAACGTGCATCAGCTATCCAGGTCGTATTAGGCCCTGCCTTGATTGCATTTGGCCACGACGTCTTATTCGTTGTTGCGTTCCTACCATTCATTATACCGGCCCTTGCAGCCAGGGCCGAGCCAGTGCAGATTGTGAGGACTTGTTTGACCTTTGGTGCTGTCCTTGCAATATAGTCAAGTGTAGCATCCAGTGTGGGGTTACGCCAACCAGGTCCACCAGCAATGATCAGGACATCTAGTTCGGGAGCCGTTTCAAAGGTATGCGTTGGTGGAAGAATTGGATACACAGAGGAGTTGAACGGGTTCATTGATGCCATTGATGGTTCTGAGGTGACCGGATCCATGGTCTCAGCAATTAGAGAAATATCTATCTTGTAAAGTCCGCCCAGAAACTGGAGGATTTCTATAGGACCATGAACATCGAGGAGGTCGAACATACGGAACAGTACAATGCCATACGTGCGGGGTAACGTGGTATTACTGGCTGCTGTAGGTCAGTACTTTGGCTGTCAATAATTTGTATGACTTCAATATACATATACTGGCTGCAACTCCGTGAAGTCGAAGGGTGATGATGGATACAAGCGCCCTGAAAATTTCCAAGGGTCTCATGGTGACAGAATCAGCCTGAAGGCAAGAGAACGCAAAACAAGGTAAGACAGCAGTAAGACAACAAGAAAAGAGGGGAAGGAAGACAAGAAGACATGGGCACACCATATACTTACGAATACATTTACCTTGAACCATGAACCCGTTACTCATAATTACTCAATGTCTGAATTGAGATATCTTGCAAGCATGGCGCAGATGCATGCGGCTCATTGGTTCGAAGAGTCACCTGATGGCAAGTCTTGATTGCGGCCGCATTCATAGCTTCATAATATCAGTACCTTAACGTGAGTCGTGCTCGCTGTCTGCTTCTCATGCGTCGGTTTGCGCGCATTTCTGTGCAGCACTAGAGAATGAAAGAAGTAGCTAAGACGCGAATGGAGTTGCTCATGTGGCTGGCGCGCCTGAAGTGGGCCGCAAAGTCCTCATGTAACCTCGTGTTATGGCACTCTACACACCTCGATCGATATCACCACCCACATCGCATCACATACTAGCACGATTTGGAAGTATCTAACCTTTATTAATATTCATTGTGACAAATCGCACTATGCAATTTTTAGCTACGGCTGTCCTCGCTGTGGTATATAGAGAAGAAGAGTCCCAGAAACGCCAATGTCAAAGCCTACTGTCGAAGCAGCTCACGATGCTCGCTGAAACCAAAAACGAAAAGCAGAGAAACCAATTTATAATTAAATGAGATGATGGGGCAATGTTGATCCGGACGGTCAAGATGTGCTTACGCCGCATTGGATCGAAGCTGTGGAAGGTTGTTCTGGACAAACATGCGTAGCCTACTGGTCTTCTCACCAGGAAGGACCCAGTGCGAGTCGACGCGCTTGAATGCACGGGGCTCAACTGGTGTTTGTTTGAAAGTCGAGTCGTCCTTCTCAGCGATAGGAGAGCAGATTGCAATGGAGGTCTTTGTGCGAACAATAGGGGAGCCAACTGGGTTGCGGACCTTCTGTAGGACTGGCGACCACAAAGATGCTGCATTCCTCTTTGATTGAGAGCAAATAACGATCGGCCTTCCACCATCTGTAGGGTTGGTAACCACGATAGGGCTCTTTCGTCCAACAACCGGAGAACATATGACGATTGGGCGCTGTTTCTCTGTCATCGGAGAGACTACTACGATAGCTCCCTTCTTCTCGTCGTAGATGGTGACCTTCTCGACAGCCATCTGAGGAATTATGAGCTTGGTAGGAGCAGGTGCGCGAGCTGTGGCGCGCTTCAGGCTAAAGTATGATCCATCAGGACCGTTGACCCAGGATCCTGTATAGTTGGAGCTAGCCAAGGCCTTCTTTGCAACAGCAGAGCGAGCGAGGTAGAGGAACTCATCGCCCTCAACCTTGATCATGCAGTTGTGCCAAGGGGTTGGAATCTGGAACTCGTACGCTGCTACAGGCTCCAGTCGGTTCTCGAGGTCATCGATCGGGCGGACCATATGCTTGGGCAACAGGCGAATGGCAAACTTAGGCCCCTTGTTGTTATGTGCATGGATCGACAGACGAACATAGTTGGGCAAGAGAAGCTCGACCAGGTTTGAGTACGCCTGATTGCGAGAGATCATCTCTTCAGCTACGAGAGCAGCAGTCTTCTTCTTCTGCTTACCACTCAGTGACTTGACCGAAGGAACATCGGCAAGATCCTCAAGCATGAAGCGAGTCTGGCCGCGGTACAGTCCTAGGGTTTCTGGTTCCTGTTGCTCGATGAGCGAGCGGATGAAAGTGCGATCAGCGCCACCAATGCCCAGCATAAGCCTCCTGCACAACTCGGCCTCGCCGGTCATCTTGGTCTTGACTGGGTGTGGCATCTTATGTGCGCTACCGACAACCTTCTTCAGTGTCTGGAATCCCTCAGAATTGGAGTTGAAGATGTTCTTCAGGCCTTTGAAATCCATTGCCGTTACGGGTGCGGTCTGGTTGGGAAAGCGCTCCTTATAGATCTCAGCCATGCAAGCATCGTATGTGTCGATCATCTCGTCATCAACGCCAACTAGTTCTGGTCAGTAGCTGTTCTGAATTCGTTTGAGCTTCACCACTTACTGCAGTCGGAAAACACATGGCCATCATTAATGATCCACATAGTTGCACCGGGTTCGTAAAAGGCGTTCACTTCCTTGATGAAGTCGTAAAGCACATCCAAGGCTATGTTCTCTGCCAAGTCCGGCATGATACCACCGGCTTTGTTGGGATTTGGTGACTTGCAAGGAAACGCAGGCAAGGCGAAGAGAATAGGAAGATTCTTATCCACAAAGCCATAAACACGGTTGAGGAAAACCTCACGACCGCAAACATTCCACTGATCATCCTTGGAAAGATTCTTAAGTTTGCGTTCGAAGATCTCCGCGATTGTGTTGCAGGTATCGCGATTCTTTGCTGCCCATGGTGTTGAGGATTCTGAGATTTTGGCGAAAGGCTGGAACTGAGTCTCAAGGAGAATGAAGCGCTCTGCCCAGATACTGAAGCTGTCCGAAGCAAGAGACTTGGGTTTCGATGTCACCATTCCGAGGATACGGCCGTTCTCGTGTTCAATTTCGGCGACCAATGTGTGCAGTTCTTCATTTTCGAATGAAGGAGGGAAGTTGGACTTGATTTTCAGAAGAGCTGGAATTTCAGAAGTGATCTGCAGGCTTTTGATCTCTTTGCCTGATGGCAACTGGACTCGGGTCCATGATGCAGTCGCGGAACAGACCTCATTCTTTAATTGTGGCCATGCTTCTGGTAGTGATTTCGAATTGCTTCCCTCGACAGCCAGGAGCTCGCCATCCGATTCTCTCCAGTAGAGACCTTGGATGCAGTGGTATGTAGAAACACCCTTGTTAAAAGGAGCCATTGTGAATAGTTAAGGAGAAGTAAAGAGAATAATCGCTAAATTATCAATGCTGAAGGATAGAAGAGACGGAGGTAAGTAGAGAAAGCTAGTTGATAGAGCCTGTGTTAACAAGCGATAGTAAGCATGAAGTGATGGACCCGATGGCCTACTACATTGGCTCCCCTTATATGAGGGAGTCTTGATGTGTTGTGTATCGGCTTCGCACAAAAGTTAAGCCTATGAGGCACTGTCCGTCAAGCTGTGCATGGATCCATGTCAGCCACACAACTGTAAACACACGGCGCTGCCGTACACCGACTTGCATTACTATTTGCAACGCTACTCATCTCGCTACAGACTGTTTAGCTAATTAGATTGGCCTACCAACATGATCCTTCGTGGCGTCCCAGCGGCAGTGCTGCGGGGGCCATGAGTCTTGATGTCTGCTCTTGGCTTGATCGAGGTCACAAAAGGTTTGGCACAGGCATTCAGCGTGCCACAATTCAAGTTACTGGGTTACAGGTGACATAGTCGTCGCTAACGCAGCACCATCTCTTCCAAGGATTGCGGTGTGCACGGATGGCACGCATGAGCTGAATTTGGAGAAACCGTGCCACTTGCTAGTATCCTATAGGTGAACAGCACACTCGCCTAAAAAGCCAAGCTTCTTACGGCAGCCCCAAAATTACCAGCCCATTGTCAAATACTGTCTATCATCTAATTAAGGATACACAAAGGCGGATGCATGCGCGCTCGAGCCACATTCCTTCTGCTTCGAATCAGCCTGGCTGAGCATGCCGTCCAAATGTAGGGCTGAGGCTGAGTTGCTCCCCTCAGCGTGTTTCATATAGGCTTGACCAAGCCAGCTCATTGCTACAATCACACATTCGACATCTGTCAAGCAAAATGATATCCTATCTCTCTTTGGTCTTCGTTGCTGTTTTTGGCACATTCTTTGGCATTGTCTCCTTCTTTGTTTACCTCTTCACTCCGCCTCGCAACTTTCCAAACAATATCCCAACGATCCCGTTCTACTATGCTCTTCTACCCCTCTTCAAAGATGTGGACCAGGCAGATCTTTACCGTCAATACGTGAAGGTACCGCTGGAGAAATATGGGGCAGTGAAGCTTTTCTTCGGTGGTCAATGGAACATCCTGGTACACAAGCCTTCGTATATTTCCGAGGTTTTCAAGTATGAAGATACGTACGCAAAGGCAGGTAACCAAATCAAGATTCCGCACAGCCTTATAGCGGAATATACCGGCGAGAACATCATCAGCTCTCATGGCGAGAAGTGGAAGCTCTACCATGGTGTCCTGAAACCAGCTTTACAAGCCGACCAAAACTCGACTAAAATCTGGGAGAATTCAAGGATTCTGAGAGACATGTTTCTTGGCAACTCAAAACAAGCCAACGGTGCAGGAATTCCAATCTACGTTCCCCTACATCGAGTAGCGCTTGCAAACCTCTCGGATGTGCTATACACATCGAGTTTCGAGACAATGCAGCGTCCAGACGCACCATTGCACGCGATTCAGATGAAGATCAAGCCTCTGATCTTCAACCCTATATTTATGAACTTCCCCTTTCTTGATCATCTGCCGCTCAAGATGAGGCAGCTTGGTCGAGCACTCAACAGGAACTTCCGTGACACGCTAAGAACCTCGATCACAAAAGGACACAATCATGTTTGCGATCCCAATGACCACAAAAATGTTGCATGCAGATTGATAGGAGCTCACAACGAGGGACGCCTATCCGATAAGGACCTCGAGGACAATATGGTCAGCACCTTCCTAGCGGGACACGAAAATCCCCAACTTGCACTCATGTCGCTCATGTATCTCCTCGGGGCTCACACAGAAGTTCAAGAGGAAGTGCGCAAAGAGATTCAGACTCTATACCCTGCTGATGCACCCGCCGACTATGAGCCATCCTATACAGAGATCCACGACCTACCACTCCTGACTGCCATCATCTACGAGGGCCTACGCATGTTCCCTCCGATTTCGCAGCTGATTAATCGCCGCACTGCCGAACCCGTTGTCTTAGGTGGTAAGATCCCATTGCCAAAAGGTGTGTTTCTGGGCTACAATGCGTATTCCACCAACCGCGATGTCGAGTTCTGGGGCACTGACTCTGACGATTTCAAACCTGAACGGTGGGGCAAGAACATGGATGAGATTAACCATCTCTACCGCAAAGCCAACTCTAAAGGAGCTTTCATTAGCTTTCATGGAGGAAGACGGGCATGTCTGGGACAAAAGTTCGCTATGCAGCAACTTCGCATCACCCTTCTGGAGCTGGTGAAGGGCTGCAAGTGGAAATTAGATGAGAGCTGGGATGGACGTATGACTCCTGTAAGTCTTTTCGCAAACAACTCGTTGATAATATTGAGCTAATCTTTGTAGGCTGGACCCCTCTACCCACGAGCTCTGAAGATGAAATTCCAATCTTTGTGAGAATCTCTAGCGAGACAGGTTTATATGTGCGATACTGATTCTATCGACATATTCTTGAGAAACGTGGAAGTTGTTACACTCTACATAGCGTTGGCGTTATGCTTCGGTTGAAAATATCCCAAATTGCACATGGGACGTGGTTTATCCAGTTAAACCCAAATGAAATTTATTGAAAATAGACAACCTTTGAACCCCTACTATCACAGTGTTTACGTAGGCTATTGCACTTGACATGCCGTAGAAGCCTGCCCAAAGAGTGTACCGCCTGAAGCTCATGATGCATGTGACTGTGGTAATGAATTTTCTCAATTTCCGAAGTCGAAGTTGTGAGGCCCACCATGTAAGCAATCCTACAATTCTTCTTGACAACAGTCATCACAATCGCAGTAACCCAGTACGGTGAAACCCCAGGGTCCACTTATGCTAACAAATAGATTTCAGGCCAGATATCGTCAGCCAACAGATGGCTTACACATATAAGATGAGGTCCTTGCGGCCGGAATGTTGCAAATATTTTGCCGTGCCCTTGTGGTGTGCTGTTGGGGGCGAATCCTAGCATCGGCGCCCTTTGGTTGGGTGTGGGGTGACGTGTATAACAAACCGAGTTGTGCATTGTTCTGATCAATCTGAGATCAGCAGCATGTCTTTCTGGAGAGTTGTCACCAGATAGGTATATTGCTGATGGACCGTCACAATATGATTCAAAAACTGATTCAGATAGACGTACGTTGCCTTTTTTATAATTTTCTTGCGCGCAGCAAGAACATCAGTCTCAAAGATATGCAGTAGTAAGCTTACGCGAAAGTCGAGATGTGCCTCTGCGATGAAGAAACATGATGATTTGATTTGGCATAGTACAGTTCTAGTTTTACATAGAAACCAGGTATACAAGAGCGGCACCAAAGACGCTAGCCTGGCTCTGTTCGTCTTTAGTATTGCAATGGTGGTTGGTGTTTGTTGGGTTTTAACCCAATCATATTGGATCATGGATCAGTGTATAATCGAGCTGCACTGGGCTGTCTTTAGATCCACTAAAGGCGCAACAAGAGCGTTTCAATGTCGAGGGTTTTTAGGATCATTATCGTCCTCTAGTTTTTAGAAGATTTGCCGAGAACAACTGATGCGTCTGCTGTCTGTAGCAAGTGCGTCTAACAGTTAACGCTTGTTCTACGGACGTGCCCGAGGCGCAGTTAGTGCAGTCAGCACGCTAGAGAACCAGCCCACGCTAAGGCCTTCAGCCTCAGCGTCAGTTACCCCAGTTCACACTAGGCACTAGTGGATACACCGGTTTAGCAGTCTAGCGCGTACTGTATCGCGGCTGTGACTGTGATGTCTGAGCAATGCCCTTTCTGTGATCCCTATGTTAATATTATTGGACAGGGCTACATCCCTTTGGCAGCGGTAGGTACATCACAAACAATCTCTCGCAATAGTGATTGAATGAACAGAAGTTATGTGCCGCAAATGGCTATAGCTGTGGGTTGCAGACAACGCCATGTGATGTCCTGTGTGTCACAATTTGCATGTTTGCTTCAGCGTCTTAAAACTTCAGCACAGTACGAAAAGTAAAGTTGATGCCGTGCTGGGAATTGAGAGCGGAACAGTCAGTAGAGCAGTGGAGGCTGGCTGATGTGAGAGCGGGTCGCTTGGCGACGCACGAGAAGGCGTGACTTAAGCTTGCACTGGGGCTGACCGCAGTGGAATGAAAATAGCGTGCAGGGACAAGGACTTGGTAATATGAGCCAGTTAAAACAATCTCAGCCCGTGTGGCTGTTAAACTAGACCTGACTGAAGCCTGCGCTGCGCATGTACCTCGTCGGCTCATAGCATGCTCCGAAAATAAGGCAGCACATTATCGATTATACATATCACATCGTACTGCAGTCCAAGAATCTCAATCTTAACTTGGACCATAGATCCTCAACATGCGTTCTCCGATCGAGTTCGAGAAAGACCACCATTACGACAGGTGTCGTGACAGTATTGATAGCGAGTTCTCTTCTTCAGATAGCATCGAAGAACCATCAGCAGAAGCCAACGACGATGTTGCATCTCCACCTCCACCACCGCCATACTCGGCGTTCTCACTCAACCGTCGGCGTTTCATGCTTGGTGTTGTGACTGCAGCAGGCTTCTTTGGACCATTGACCGGAGCAATCTACCTGCCATCTCTTGTTCTTTTCAAGGATATCTTCAAGGCTTCAGCGACAGCAATCAACGCTACGGTATCAATGTACATGGTTGTTTTTGCCGTTGCGGTAAGTAGTTGTTCAAGAACTAGGTCGAATCGTCACTAATAAGTTGTAGCCACTTTTCGGTGCTGTGGCCTCTGACATTGGAGGTCGCAAACTCGTATACATGGTCGGTCTTGGGAGCTTCCTTGTCGCAAATGTCCTGCTTGCTACACTCCCTGCGCATATCGCCCTCCTCTTCATCTTACGCATATTCCAAGCCTTTGGATCATGCATCGTCTTCTCTGTCGGAGCAGGTACAGTTGCAGATATCACTGAGCCTGCAAAGCGCGCGTCTGCCTTGGCTTGGTTTCTCATGGGACCCCAGCTCGGCCCAGTCTTTGGACCTCTCATTGGTGGTGCTTTTGCAGATGCATCGCGCTGGAGATGGGTTTTTGGCTTCTTGGCCTTGACCTGTCTCCCTGTTTACTGCGCTATTGTATTTTGCATGCCTGAAACCCTGCGATCTCTCGTCGGTAATGGTGCTGCTCTTGCCAACCAACCATGGTTCTCAATACCCAAACTTCGCACACAGCCCTGTACAAATATGAAGGGTCCGAAAGTTCCTCGTCCATCGTTCCGAAAGTTTATGCGGCTTCTGAAGTACCCTCCGCATCTTATTGTCTCGTTCAATGGTGCTTTCCAGTTTGCTGGACTTTACGGAATGTATATCTCCTTCCCTACAGTTTTGAAGGATACATACAACTGGTCCACAGCGGAAGTCAGTTACGCATACCTTGCACCCGGGCTCTCGATGTTTGTCGCTTCGATTGTTGTTGGTCGTGGCAGTGACTGGCTGCGCAAAAGGGCCATTGCTAAGAGCCCTAACGGTAAAGTCGCACCCGAACGACGAATCGGGTTTCAAGTACCTGGCTTTGTAATGGCAGCTGCAGGCAAATTCATGTACGGTTGGTTTTGCCAAAACCGCGTGAATCCAGCTGCCGGCCTCATTGGCTCGGCCCTAGCCTCAGTTGGAACGTCGGTCGTATTCGTCACCAGCACTTCATTTCAAACAGAGTGTGACCCGGCCCAGACTGCGAGTCTGGTAGCTTTGGGGGGTTTTCTTCGCAATGTCTCTGCAGCGATTGCTGCTGTTGTCATGAGTGGGCTACTTGATAAGGCCGGTGTTGGATGGACGTTCAGTATGTTCGGGATTTTGGACCTTCTCTGCATTCCGGGGATCCTGTTGATCATCTTCAAAGGCGCAGAGATGCGTGCAGCATTGAAAGCACAGAAGGTGCAGGGCTGATTGTAACAGCTGGATAGCATTCCACGATAACGACACTCTAATGATCTGATTCTATTGCATAGCGCGGCGTTGGTGGTTTTCAGCATTTGCATTGGTGGCATGTGAGCAGAAGAGTATTAGTAGACAATCTAAAATCAGTGCTTATTGATGAAATCATGCGGTGCAATCAGATGGCTTGCGGGTGACAGCGTACTGGCGTAGAGCTATTTGATGACGGTAAGAAAGCATTTACCCGGATCATTGTGACCATTTTCAGCAACCTGTGCTGTTCTTTCCGTGTTCCTTAATCCAGCTTGCGATAGCCTTCTGCTGTGCTGCAACGATTTCCATCGCCTGATCTGTATCGTACAAGTCATACCAACCAGGACTCTCATGGGGTGGATCGCCAGCCCATACCATGCCAAACTCATTGATGTGCTGCGTCTCAGGACGATAGATACCCCCATATGCCCATGGCGAGGTACCAATATACGCTCCACCACTGCGGAAATCATCCATGACTGCACCAATGATTGTCTGGAAATACTGATCCTTGTGTGTAGTTGACGCGCTGCTGAGGTATGGGTATTCTTTATCCTTGTTCTCCCAATTGTCACGAGCCATACCAAACTCCTCAAGGAAAACTGGCTTTCCTATCTCAGCAGCCCACTTGCTGGAGTTGCGCATGAAGGTTACCGCAAAGTCTTGGGCTGCCTTTAGGTTCGCCTCGCTGGAGTTGTACATATCGTAAATGCCCCAGTTCTGGACCCAGCAGTGCGTAGTAGCGTAATCGATAGTTGAAAAATTTTGGGCGTGCTTGAAGTAGAACTCTCCCTGCTTACCCTCAAACCCAAGACTGATGAGCTGCTTGGGAGCCAAAGAGCGGATGTAAGTTGTGATGCGGTCCACCCAGGGGAAAAGTAGGTCATCTGGGTTGGGAAGCAAGCCGATACCGATATAACCGAGTTCATTTGCAGCTTGGGGTTCATTCGCAGGTTGCCAAGTCATGATGGTCGGATCCTCAGCATACAAGCGGCCAGTGACCGTGTTCCGCCTGGTCATAACAGACTTTATGTGATCTTTGTACAATTGCTCAGCTTGAGTGTTGTTATAGATCAGGTTTGCAAAACGAGTGAAGGTGCTATATGGTGCTGCATCCACGCCTTGCTTTGTGTAGTTTCCCCAACCGGTTCCGGGTATGCTCCTCTGGGGCGGCGCTGTAAGGTTCCATGACTCAGGGTACGGGATCTGTGTATTATTGCTCGCCCAGGAGACGTACTGACCAAAACCACCACTCCATTGCCATTCATTGCTTAGAGTCATTGTTGCGCGCATTTCCCGCTTCGACATCTCCGCAAGACATATGTCCAAGCCCTTAAAGATATCATCATTGTACTGCCCAGGAGCAGTCATTAAAGGTGGGTTCATTCTGAAGGGCTGAGGTGTTGATGCACCCTCAGAACCGGCCATAATTCGAAGGTGGTTGATGCCTTTTGCTGCCATTTGATCAAGCTCCGTAACCAGACGTGAATAGTTGCCTCCAGCTTTATCATCAGCGGCCAAATTCATACAAGCCCAGTAGTTCATTCCTGGGGTTGATTAATCTTGCTACTCGAAATAAACGATGTTAGGGAAATACCTGTAAGATAATGTATGACACCTTTCGAATCGTACAACCTCAGACCGTTAACCTTGATGAAGTCATCATGGCTGATGCCTTGTTGCCCCCCGTACTCCCCGAGCGCTGCAGAACTCAAAGCCAGTGAGGCCAGAAGCACTTGGAACACTGCTGTCTTCATGTCAATTCGATACCAATTTCAGGGCCTTGGGAGGATATTGAAGCCTATGGTAAATTGAAGAAGCTCGACCAAGCAACATGGGGCGCCATCCCAAAGCTTAAATACATTCTTGACCTCTCCAACTGCATTAGGCTCATAAAATACCTTCGGGGGTAGGTGAGAATTGACATCATGCAGGTATAAGAGCTTCGACTTGCTGGATTTGGCCAAGTCGGTACTCATTATGCAGGGATGACAAGATTCGTAGCAGGTCCGCATCAATTCCTCCGGAAGATATGTGGGGCGCTTGATCTTCGGCAGTCGCCATATCACCGTTATATGCACGGAACCATTCCCTCCGTGTTTGAACTAGTTAAGTGTAAGAATATCAACCTGACTGTCAACCGCGCGAACAGATTTCAGGCAGATTTTGTGGACTATCATGGTTTCAATGACACGAACAGCCTAGAAAATCAGAACCCTGTTTTTTCGACAACGTGTTACTATGTGGAGCATCCGATAGTGTTGACGAATTTGCGCAAAGATAGAACGGAGCATAAAGGGGAGGCCACAGACTGAGGATCTGAGAAGGATATCATGAAGCGGCCATGGTCATGCCTAGATGAAAGTGCTTTCAACCGGGCTCGGGTATCCAAGCCAATCCACAGCCTCAATAAAAGTAGGCCAAGCGCTATTTGAACAATTGGGTATAGTTACATTATCTGTGGCTAAGCAAGCCGATTAGAACATCTCCATGACCGCATAATACCAGTCTTGTTACCATGATAGGGCTACTCCAAAGCCTGTCCGATCTCTAATAGTTCGCATTTCAGCCGGTAGTATCCCCAATGCAGCTAGCCATATACCCTTGCTGTATGACTTACGTATTGGTACGAAGATTTTAGCTCCAGCCCGGTATCCACTGTGAGTGGTATGATCACCGGTATGAGATATCGGAGGGTATTGGACCAATATAAACACACAGAGCAAAAGTGCTGAAACAAATATGGGGTAGAGACACCTTGTTCAGCTTATGGGTGAATACATACAGAGAAAAAAAAACGAAAGCGTGGCCATTTCTCACTATTGCAAGTGCCTTTTCGTGGTATCTTCCATCAATGGGTACTTTCTATTGACTAGTCAGCATAAATGTTGTTTGGTATTAAGATGGCATGGCCTTCCCATAGTCAGAAATAGTTATAGTGTATTGATTGTGTCAATTTCTACAAGATCGTTGAGGCTTCTCTTTTATCTTGCGCTTGGGAAGCCTCGCACTTGCAGGGTCAATAGACGTGATTTAATCCCACTGATCTGGACTGCAGTCACGTTTTCCGACATTTGGTGTGTTTGGCGGCGTCGGCGTGAGCGATTCGGGTGCCCTACTCTCGAGCATTATGCTCGTCACTTCACTATGAGGTATTATCCCGACATCCTGAAGGTATGTCGAATATTCCAACCCTTTGTTTCGATTCAACAGAAGCTATTTAGAACAAAAATGGCAGGCTCGACTACACTGTTCCTGAGAAAACTTAAATACTTATCGCTGTACTGCGAAGATAACAAGTCTTGCAAGAGGATGTATCTTCCCATTTTTTATAGCACTTCTACATAAATAGAAGAGCAAAACTCCTTGCAACCATGTCAGCTGTGTCAAACATTTCTAAACAAGCAGAGTTCTAAGTTCACCTATCGTCGACCGCCTTGTGATATGGATGATAGGAATTAAGAATCGGGTGAGCAGACATTACAGTTGTTGTCTTGCAGGTACCGATCAATCTTAATCCTCATGTCGCAGTATGTTCGATGGCGGGAGAACGCTTCTTGTTGTCCGTTCAATTGTTAATATATTTATCTAGGAATGGACAACACTGACATAGATACACGTACACGTTCGCGCACGCATAAATGTAACCAGGTGAGCTCGAGAGCGCTAGGCAGGGAACAGCCTTGTGTGATTTGGTTTTATGCGTACAGCTGTCCTAGACCGCAGGTAGTCTCTACTTCAAAGACTGCCTTCCATCCTTTTCAACCGTTCAAACAGCTGCACGAAAGCAGCTGGCTCTTGTGCTCCGCCAATCTCAAAGCGGTTGTTGATTGTGAAGTTTGGAACTCCACTAATGTTTTGCTCTCGTGCATCCTGCACCTCCTTGTCTACTTCAGCACCACCCTTTCCACTATCCAGCCAGTCCTTGATTTCCTTTTCTTCGAGGCCAGCCTTTACACCGCTCTCTATCAATATCTCCTGCGATGTGATGTCTTTTTCATTCTCAAAGTACGCAGCAAATAATTCCTCAACCACACGCGTCTGTATCTTCGAGCCCTTGGTTTTGCCAAGCTGAACAAGGCGATGTGAGTCCCGGGTATTTCCAGTCTTGCCGCCAAACTTAAAGTTAATGCCCTCGTCATGGCCAATCTTGGCAAGCATCTGGTTGATGGCTGCTGTGCGCTCCTTGCCAAATTTCTTTATGTACATTTCCTGCTTATCAAGGCTCTTCCCGGCATCTGGGTTGAGATAGAAGGGGAACCATTGTGTTGAAAATGTATCATCGGATTCCGGATGCTTCTGTCTGTATGCTGCAATTCCTTTTTCAAGGCGCTTCTTGCCAACGTAGCACCATGCTGTGCAACTGTTAGGTTGTGCAATTTCTGTGCAATTTCTACTAGAGGAACCTACGGCAGATCGTATCGGACACGATGTTGATATTAAAATTCGTCATCTTGCTTAAACTCTGTTTAAACGCCACGATGTATGGTCTTCCGATCTTTCAATCGTACCGAGTGCTTGCTCGTGCAGCGTGGTTGTTTATATACAAAAGCTTAATGCTGACAAATTAGCTTCAAAGGGAGTTGTGAGTACGGAACCTCGCCAATGCCGCGGCTGTTGCTTTATCATCAACAATCACCAACTCCATCAGGACTTCATGGCAAGGCTCAAGTGCAAGGATAACCTTGGTGAAATAGCCAGGGGGATACCAATATAACTTTGTAACTAGTGATCGTTTGCGAGAAGCGTAAGGTACATGCTCCTCCATTCCGTCTTCCAACTTTTTCCTGTAAAACACAGGACAGTAGAACTCCATTGTTGCTGTAGGAAGTTCTGGAATTAGCTGGCTGACAAGTGCCCACAGAGTCAGGGCGAAAAGAAGAGGCGCTCGCGAAGATCATTGTAAGGTAAGGGACAACCTGTCTCCCACTGTATGACGTATGCGAGTACACTATCCCAATAATACGTTCGCTAGTAGGTCTACAAAAATAGCCCGCTCCTATATTGGATGAGTATTACCACATGGTCTTGAAATGAGACGATCTTTGTAATACTTCGTCCGTAAATACAAGAAGAGCTGAGACTTTAAGTTCTCTGAACTCTCACCCTCAGCTCACTTTTTGGTGGCCCGACTGTGCGTTAACGCTTTAGCCAGCATTCCATTCGTTGTCATTTCTAGCGAGTGCAAAGTTAGTGGTGCAGTCACGTAGGATCTACAGGATTTATTCCCTATATTCGCTTACCCAATCGTAGCTATTGCTGAAGCATTGTCATCCAGAATAACTGCTATGCAATACCTATTGCTGGCACAGGATATTTCGATACTGTTATTTCCAACTACCAATGCATAAGGCATGAAACTATCATCGTCAGAGTCACACCATGCCTCTCGGTCGCCTATCCGTCCCTCAACATAACATAAACCGTATTGTACCAGCAGGTCTTGTGTCTCACGACCGCCAATCTGATGGTCGACGTGACAGACTTTGTAAAAGATTTCGTAAATACAGCAATGTCACAACTATGTTAACACCAAAGACTGCGAGACTAACGCTGCCATTGTCATTGCCAGTATCAGAAATACAAAATTTCGCTTCAGCGTTGGAGTGTCATTATTTGGGTCTTCTTTCTTGGTGCTAGAGATTGCAGCACGGGGCAGGCAAATCCGCATCACGATATAAAGAACATCAACACAGCCACTGACGCTTCATGCAGACTCGCCCAATGCTCTACGTCGCTTTCATCACTCTGCTTTGATATGAAGATTGTAGTCGCAGTCGGGACAGTGAGTTATGCTATGGCATCAGCAACGAGAGTCCAGCTTGTTTGCTAACCCGCAGATGATCAACGTCAATGGTCTCACCACTGTGCACGGGTGAGGACGATGCATTCTCAGATGAGTTACCAGCGGTGACAATGACACAATAAGCCCAGCCGAAAGTCTATTAGAGCAGCCCAGCCCAACACAAGCCGATTCAACAAGATTGTATGTATCCAATATAAATGGTGGAAGCGATGTGAGTGCGCCGAGAGCACCTCGCGATCACGAGAGCTAAAGAAGAGGAGAGTTGCGTAAATGAGGCGCGCTGCTGATATGCAGTCAACCTTGGGCAAAATCTGAGATAGTGAATATGCGTAGGAATACATTGGACTTGAATCTAGCTCTTGTCTATCCGTTCGCCGTATGTCGCCATGATATGTTACAGGTGGAGGGTGTTGTACAGGGTATAATCGTGCCGGCTAGCAGCTCATTTACATTACTGAATCATTATTCTTTCGATGTTTGTGAAGATGGTTGGTTTTTGTCGGTCAATCGTTCTTCGCCTTTGGGTGATGAATCGGCATGAAAGTGTGCCGAACGTGGTGTAGATGAGCCATCGTCCCAGAACTCAATGTCGCCCTCTGCGCTCAGAGAGCCACGCTTGACGAGTTTGCCCTTCTCTTTCATTATATCTTCAATGGTAACAGATTTGTCTGAGAAAATCTATGATAAGTCAGAACTGAACCGTCTACATGTCTATCTAGCCTACCTTCAGATGATCACTGATCAAGTGTCTGTTCTTGCAATCAGGACAAGAAATCAACACAGTACCCTTATGATAGCCCTGTTTAGACAGGCGATGTGACGAGCGAGTTTTGCACACATTACATGTGAATGTGAGCTCATAAGATGGTACTTGTTCGCGTTCGAGCCGCGATTCTGGCGCCTGAGTCGAGGTATTGTTCTTCGATGCGTTTGCCGAACTGGACTCAGAGCGTATCAAATAAGGCAGTCGCGATCTAGAAGATACAAGCGAGGGACGTATGGGTGCTGACATCCGAGATGTGTGGATGAGACGCTTTGATGCCGCTGGAATGTGTTCGTGAGGCCGAGCCCATGTTGCTCGAGACGCACCTGTACGGGCGACATGGCGGAATAAAGCTAAAGAAGAGTGCATGAAAGGCGGTATGTGTTTTAGTATTTTGAAAATGGAGGGCGTCAGTGTCTGGGTAACTGCGATTGAGTGTGAATGAAGCTTCCTTGACATGGCGGACAAAAGTGGTCTCCACCGAGGCGCCGAACATGCCAAGCACCATCGTCATCTGTATGCGGCGGGCACCGCAAGCATCCCCGCCGAAACCATGAAACTCGAGCACTAACACCATACTCTCGGATCACTCATTCGTCTTCATTCACTGCGGTCGCCACTGTTTTTCCCTCAGTTCTCTATAGTCGCTCCTTCCTCGACCGGCATCGTGCTAGTCGACCCCGCCACCGAGCCTCCGTCTTCAGTCGTCTTTGCTCGGAGTGTATATAGCTCTGGTGCGCTCGCCATAGCATCCATATTACGACAACATGATCGCAGGACGTGGTAGGCAGCGCATTCGTCCTCCTCGTAGGGTGTGTCATCCATTTCATTTGCACCTTCCCCATACTCAATACTATATGCTAAACACTCAGCTGCGTATGCTTCTTCTGAGCAGTACAACTAACAGTCTGGTGAAATCAGGGATTGCACGGCGACGAAATTGATTTCGAAAACACCTGGGCGACTATCGAAGCCGCGTTCCGTGAGATTCACACCAAAAATGCATCGAAGCTTTCATACGAAGAGCTGTACCGCCACGCCTACCGTATTGTTTTGAAGAAGAAGGGCGAAGATTTGTATCACAATGTGCATGAGTTCGAGCGCAAGTGGCTGAGTAGCGAAGTTCGCGCTGCCATCCAGCAACTGCTCTCACCAAACCTTCTTGTGGGTGCGCAGAGCCTGGGTGGCACAACCGCGAACGAGCGACGGGTTGCGGGCGAAAAGTTCCTCAAAGGCCTGAAGCAGGCATGGGGTGATCACCAAGTCTGTATGAGCATGTTGGCAGACGTGCTTATGTATATGGTATGCTCATTTAATTACAGCGCAAAGACTTTCGGCAACTAACAACGCGTCTTCTAGGATCGTGTTTATTGCGCAGACCACCGCCGACCGTCGATCTTCAATGCCGCTATGGTCCTCTTTCGGGACGAAATTCTGCGTTCACCTGTCTCGGATAACGATTCGCGACTACTCCTCGGCCTGCTGAACCATGTTATTCTTGATCAGATCCAGATGGAGCGAGATGGTGATGTTATTGATAAGCACCTGATCAAGTCATGTGTGTGGATGCTAGAAGGGCTTCATGAGGATGAGACTGAATCAGAGGAGCAGCGTCTGTACAATGTCTCGTTCGAGCGAGAGTATTTAGATACTAGTAGGGTTTTCTACAGGGGCGAGTCAGAGCTCTTGTTGCGTGATTCTGACGCTGGTGCTTATTGCAGACATGCTCGAAGGAGGATTTACGAAGAAGATGAGCGTTGCAAGCAGACGCTACTAGAAAGCACTGGACCGAAGATCCAGAAGGTTGTTGAAGATGAGCTGATTAAGAACCGGATACACGAGCTCGTAGAGATGGAAAGTGGAGTACGGTACATGATCGACAATGACAGGCTAGAAGAGTTGAATCTAGTGTACGACCTCAACAGGCGCGTCGACGAGAAGAAGACAGAACTCACACGAGCGACCCAGAAGCGAATCGTCAATATGGGTACCGATGTCAACAACGACGCCATTGCTGCTTCACAAGCCCCACCGCCCGCAGCTGTGTCTACACCTGCACCAGATACTGCGGACAAGAACAAGAAAATCGCACAAGAAAAGAGCATCAACATGCAGACAGTTGCCGCTATCAAGTGGGTTGAGGACGTTCTCACCTTGAAAGATAAATTCGACCGGATCTGGAGGAATTCATTTGAAGCCGACGGCCTCTTGCAGCAAGCAGTTACCAGGAGCTTTGCAGAATTCATCAATTCGCCTACCTTCCCGCGGTCGTCCGAGTATATTTCACTCTTCATCGACGAGAATATGAAGAAGGGCATCAAAGGCAAGACTGAAATGGAGATCGATGCTGTTCTTGAAAAAGCCATTATCCTTTTGCGATACGTCCAGGATAAGGATCTCTTCGAGCGTTACTACAAAAAGCATCTATGCAGGCGACTACTGATGAACAAGTCAATCAGCAACGAAGTCGAGAAGCAGATGATTTCAAAGATGAAGATCGAGCTCGGAAACAACTTTACTCTGAAGTTGGAGGCTATGTTCAAGGACATGACCATCTCTGAGGAACTCACTGCAGGCTTCAAGAAACATGTCGAGGGACTGGGCGAGAAGGACCCGAAGCGCATCGATCTCAACATAAACGTGCTCACTAGCATGACATGGTCGCTCGAGACCATTGGTGGTTCGACTGAAGATGGAGAAGGCCGACCACGATGCAACTTCCCTACTGCCATTGAGAAGGTCAAACGTGGATTCGAGAAGTACTACAACGAGAAGCATTCTGGGCGACAACTTACCTGGCTTGCTAACATGGGGTCCGCGGACATCCGAGCTACCTTTAGGAAAGTACAGCAGAAGGATGGATCTTTCAAGGAACGTCGCCACGAGCTCAATGTACCAACCTACGGCATGGTCATTCTATTACTTTTCAATGACCTACCTGCAGATCAGCACCTGACCTTTGAAGAAATTCAAGCACGAACGAATATCCCAGCTGGCGATTTGATCAGAAACTTACAGTCTCTCGCTGTTGCACCGAAGACTCGTATCTTGATCAAAGAGCCCATGTCCAAGGATGTAAAGCCTACAGACAAATTTTTCTTTAACGAAGGCTTCAACGGCAAGTTCGTCAAGATTAAGGTTGGTGTGATCAGCAGCAGCAACAAGGTTGAAAGCGATCGAGAGCGACGAGAAACCGAAAAGAAGAATGACGATTCGCGACAGTTCTGCATCGAGGCTGCCATTGTCCGAATTATGAAGTATGTATTTTCAAGGTGACCAATATGTATTACACTAACACCCACTCAGACAACGCAAAGAACTCTCACATCAACAACTCATCCTCGAGACCCTCAGTCAGCTGGCTGGTCAGTTCAAGCCCGAAGTCAATATGGTAAAGAAGCGCATCGAGTCGCTCATCGAGCGTGAGTATCTCGAGCGCATCGATGGAGCAAATGTGGACTCGTATCGATACCTCGCATAGACGGCTGCGGTGTGCATTTTACAACAGGCATTTGGCAAGCATTGCATTTGGGCAGATTCCTATAGTGGTCTGCATAGCACGGCGTAAGGAATATATTTACGACATGGGACGGGTACAGGAGCCATCGGATTACCTGAAGGGCTCAGCATCACGTCTCAACCCTGGAGATTGTCGAATCGGAAAGACATCTAGATCATGCACCCTGGCATCTCATTAACCCCTCCCACTGTCTTGAGCATGTGCAAGGACTGTGAAACAGATCTGCCAAACTCATGACGGGCGCTGCATGTCGCTGACAGGTGTTTCGAAACGAACACTGACAGAACACAGAACTACGTGTGATCCGAAACAAACCACACGGAAATGACTTTCATGGAAGACGAATATCATGACTGCATCAAGAACCAATTCACTGAAATAATTTGCATCTTGTCGTATGAAACCGACATTGAAGTCGGCACAGCACATCACAGCCAGACAGTCCAGACCCATCGAAAACACCAATCTGGTATATCAGTATTGGGATTTGGTGTTTTACGGATGCGTACGTAATATAAACATAATGCCGATTGACTTGCTCACCACAAAAAATGGAATTTCTAATAGATCATTCTTGATGAGTTTATAGGAACCGTCTATTCGACATGATTTATGTGAATGCTTCGTTCTAAATGGTAGCAATTTAAAGGCCGACATCGCCTTGAACATCGAGTCAAGCAATCAGTCACCTCGGTGTTGAGAAATGAAGGCTGCGTTAAGCTGTGACGGCATAAAACGCACACATAAATTGTGCATTATACTAATGCAGGTTCTAGGAAGCACCTATCGATAGCTGCATTTTCTACCCATCCGTACATCCTATTGGCTGATTTCATAAAACCACAGCCAATAGCAGTCTGAGAAAGGCTGACCATGCAGGAAATTATGGAAATCCTACGTGACGAGAATGACGAAGTTGTGGGGAGACGGTTCTCGAGCGCAAAGTCAAAGTGTGTGGAGAAGCAACTGCGGGCATCAAAATTGCAATGGCACATCTTAAGTTTTTATATTGGTGGAGCTTGACGACGTCTGAACATCACAATCGTAGCCGGGATGGTTCACGGGCCCTGCGGAGCCGTGTCAACAGTTAACTGGCTCGGATTTTATTGGCATAGATATTGGATGTTCAGCTCACGAAAACAACGTCAGAAGACGAGGTTGAGGATATCACGAACCATTCTTGACGAACGTCGAAAATAGAATGTCCCTGCAGAAGGACTGCCGAAAGGAGCAGTTCTCTTGATGGTCAAACACGCGGCTCCTGACACGTGGAACCGTGCGACCACACAGCTGGAATTGAAGGGTCACCCTAGGCATGCTGTGTTCTGGTGCTTACGTTCGGTGTCGACGCACAAGGCAAGGAAATGGTGGAAGTTATCGCAACACAGGCTGAGCGACAATACTCAATTACGTGCAGAAGCCTCCAAACTATGCTGGGTTGGTTCTCGTATTTTCAGGTCCCATAGGGTGTCGTAAGCTCTCGGCGCCGGTGCGCTTTCCGCTTCAGTGCACTCAACACTGCAAGGAGCAGAACAGTTGCCGCGTTGCTCGGCCTCATCCTCAACCCCTTTGAACTCAATCCGATGCCTCATAAACAAACTATGGACACATATTGGGACTACTGCAGCACAATGAGGTGCACAAACGTCATCTTTTATTTCCAACAGACCAGCAATCGCCGAGACGATCATGGCGAAGGAAATGAAGGCGCCGCTGGATCGCCAAGCGCTGGTGCTATAACTCACATCCCGGCCAGGCGTCTGTGGATGGACCTCCAGGCGCAATGAGTATAACATGCCTGTCACTGTTGTGGGACAACACGCAGGGACGGCTCACGCTGACCGAATCGGATTGTCGGCAAATCGTGATATCCCGACTCCTGAAGGTCACCAAAATGGAACCAGCATTTGAGAAAATCTGGAGGATGTGCAGATTCATATCGCTCGTTGCTTTTGGCCTCATCCCCTGATGGTTGTTCCTGACCAGTGTACGGGTTCCTGAATGGTTGAAACGGCGGCGCTCGACGGTGTCGAATCGAACAGCGCCACCACGGGCCCGTTGAGCAAGTCAAGCTTTTGTTACGCCGATCAGTGACCAGCATCAATTGTCCCTTTTGGTGGCGAGTGGCCGAGATCTTGGGGGATAGCGCCGGTTCTGAGTGGCTAATGGCTCAATTTCCACAACATGGTGTCTTTGACGCCTGCCCCCTGGTCGGCAGCCATCCTTGTTGTGACCATGACTGGAAAAGTTTCTTTGCAAAGCGCTCACCCTCACCACCTTCTAGCCCTTCGGGCTATATCTTAGCCATGGCGGGATCCACTCTCCCCGTTTTCGTATATGAACTGAGGCCACCCCGTACCCCCATCTCACCCACAACGTTCCTCAATACCACCAGAGCTGTAGCAGTCTTTCCTTACGAGCATTTGCTCATCACGTTCTTTCGGACTCCACATTCACTTTTGCGAATTCGCTCTAGCCCTGGTTGGCTCGTTCCCTGCACTTAACAAGAAGTCGCCTGTTCCGTCGATTTAGCGACATACAAGATACCCTGCACATCAATATCAACATGTCTTCCATGACCAAGATCAGCCTTCTGGCCCTTATTGGCGCCGCTGCTGCTCACCCCTCGTACGGCGGTCACTATAAGTTCCACTCCAAACCTGCCGCTGGCACTGGAAAGCCTTACCCCACTGGTGGCTGGTCTGGCAACTACAACAGCACCCAGGTCCCTGCCGGCACTGCTTCCTACGAGCAAGGCAAGACTACCACTGTCGACATCACCACCACCTCCACCAAGACCATCTACACCACCATCTATGGAACTCCTCAGTCTGCAGTTGTTGAGAACGTCTCTTCCAAGCCTGCTAGCAGCCAGTGCGGCCCTGCCACAGTCACCGTCACTGCTACTGACAAGACCACTGTCACCGTTACCCCTGGTGCCTCCTCTACATACTCCGCTGGTGTAGTCTCCTCCATCGTTCCCCTTCCCTCCAAGAACGGCGAGTACGATGCCTCCAGCTATATTGTCGTCTCCTCCACTCCTGCTGCCGGCAAGCCCGCCACTTCTTCCGAGCCTGTCATTGCTACCAGCACCAAGCCTATCGTAGCATCCAGCTCCAAGGTTGAGGAGTATGAGGCCTCTACCCCTTCTGCCTCCGTCCCGGCTATCACCTCGATTCCTGAGAAGGTCTACAGCACCGCAGCCCCTGCTTCTTCTACCGTTGCTTCTTCCTCCGCTGCCCCCACTTCCTCTGGAACCCCCACTTACACCGGAACTAAGCGTGGTCTTGCCTACAATGATGGTGAGCTCTGTGCTTCATTCGGCTCTAACTTTGGATTCGCCTATAACTGGGCGCAGACCGAGAGCAAGGATGTCGGTGCTCCCTTCATTCCCATGATGCACAAGGTCTCGGACTCAACCGCCGAAGCGTGGTTGGCCAATGTTGACAAGGCTGTCAAGGCTGGTTCCAAGGCCGTCATGGGTTTCAATGAGCCTGATCACGTCGACCAGGCCAACCTCACCCCCGAGGCTGCCTGTACTGCCTGGAAGGAGTACATGAACCCTATTGCCTCGTCGCACCCTGATGTCACCATCCTCGGACCCTCCGTTACCAACGGCGGTGCCCCTATGGGTCTTGACTGGCTGTCTCGCTTCCACGAGGGCTGTCCTGATGCTATCGTGCACGCAACCAACATCCATTTCTATGATATCTATGAGGAGGCTACCATTGACCGCTTCAAGGCCCAGATCGAAAAGGCCGCCGCTGACTACGGCAAGCCCGTCTGGATCACTGAGTTTGGTCTCAACCCCGGCTCTGCTTCCGAGGAGCAGGCTGCCTCTTTCCTTAAGGAGGCCATGGCCTACTGCGACTCTTCTGACAAAGTCCAAGGCTACTCGTGGTTCATGGTCGGCACTGGTGAGAACCAGCTCAACAATGCTGGCGGTCTCTCAGCTCTTGGCCAGATCTATGCTGCCACTTCGTAAGACGGGTTGCTGTGGGGATGTTGAGCGAGGCGTTTCACGGTTTCTTGTATATGGATGATATACCCATGTATTATTGGGCTATGTTTATTATTTAATTTCTTTTGTCTAAGTGTACTTGATGGAGGCTTGGTGTAGCGAATTCAGAGGATAGGAATGAATGCATTGAAACAACATCTGTCTTCCGTGCAATTGATTTTTTGCCGCACGATGGGAGAGGCCAGCCGGTCCCGATCGACAACCTCAAGCCCCGTGTTCATTGCACCAGGAGCTAGTCTAGGACTGCTCATCAAACATGTTACAGCTGAAGGTCTGGGCGACCACACTAAAAATAATGAACTACCAAGTTCACTAAGACAAATCAAGATCCCTCAGAAAGTTTATGTTCATTACTTCAACAAGCTGGATTGAGTTCTTGGAATGCTCGGCCGATATCGCTGGGAGCATGACAGCGCCTGCTAAACACACCTTAGGCCAGCATATACACAAGCAGAAGAAAACGTGTTCTATTCTTCACGGTTTTCGCACGAATAACGTAACGGTGCTAGGTGCAAGTCAGTGTGCCCAAATCACCTAATATATCATCACTGCAAAGTCTTATCCCCTTTAGTGGCTGCACAAATTCATACAGTTACATGGCTCTAGGCTTGAGTTCGAAATGCGTACCATGTCGAAGTGTCCAGATATGAGCAATGTAGAGTACCGTGCCAAGTCACCGCTTGGGTCGGTTCACCGCCCGGGTCACCCCACCACTTTTGTCACCTCTACAGAATCAAGGTTATTCAACCACGTACAATAGCTGTTATGGCGAAAAAAGTTGGTGAATTGTATTATTGACTATTGCACATCTTTTGGCCATCTCTATTTGTTTGTAGGTTTGATAATGCGGCCGCTATTGGCCACACGCGTCGGAGGCGGCGGGGATGGCTTGTGAACCACCCGTGGACTACGCCGCGACGCACCTCCACCACCCTTTGATACCTTTGACTGCGGTCTCTTTGGTACCTTGCCCTTAACCTGTTTAGGCAT